>JARHVA010003040.1:1105000-1217500 GCA_037957365.1 Torreya grandis | reverse complement strand
AAAAATTTAAATGTAATTGAGGAAAAAAACATTGATTTTGAGAAATCAACATCAATATAGACCTGGTACCATATTTTTTCCTTCATCCATTGAATTAAAATTTCCATAAACCATCACTAGATTCATCATCCTTCACCATGGTTGGAATCAGTGCATCATTTTGATGGAGGTAATAAAAACCAAGTCCCTCCTCCTCAATAAACTTGTAAAAAGCATGATCATGTAAATTTGAGACCCATTCATCATGGAATAAATCTATAATTACATATAAATTTGAGTTAGTTTTCATTCCACTAGCTTCTAACACCTCATCCAAGATGACACAGTTAGTGTTTACAACAATTGGTATATAAGGATCCAAGTAGAAACATAAAATGGGTTTAGAATGGATTATTAAATTTCTACCATGTCTAATTTTGAAAATTAAGTATGTCCAATCAGCTAATAGGTATCCCCCAACCTTCAAGGTCAAGTATCTTGATAAACACATGGAAAATTAAGGAAGCAAGTCCACCACCACTACATCCTATTGAATGGTAACATTTGTACAAGCATGTAGTGTCAACTTCAAATTCTTAATCATTCATATTGTCTTTGTTGGTAACCCATCTAGATGTAATACCCATTTTGAATTTGGTTTATAAACCAAACCATGATTATCCATAATTTTTTTGGGCATGGCAATGCTACTGCCTCCACTATCTACCATAAAATTATGAATTAAGGGGTCACAAACTATCTATTGATGCATATATGTCTATCAAAAGTGGTTATAAGTGTTTATGAAACACTACTCATTTTTTAATTTAGAGAACAAAATTCATGAGTTTCAAGTTGAGATAATATTATTATCTTTGGTGGAATAATAGCAAAACAAGTGAATTATTTCACAATATTTATAAAGTTTGGTTGTTGAGAGCAACTATGGCTTGATAGTTAGTCTTTATGAAAATGAAATCAATCTTGGCTAAGTGAATTATGTTTAAAGAACTAAATATAAAGACTAATCTAAAGTGTATATTTATAATGAAAATATTATAAAGTGAATTTATCAAAGAAATAAGAAAAAATAAGGATTGGTCATAGAAGGAACATGTTGATCTTGTTGATCTTTTAACATAGATATTATGACAAAGTTTAAATATCATCCAAATATGTACTTAAAACCAATGTATAATATAAAATAGCTTAAGATCAAATCCTACTACACATCAGGTAGGCATCCAAGAAATTAAAATAAGTAAAACAAGAATTTGATTTACTTTGAAGATTTACTCTTATAGGTAAATAGCATAAGCACATCTAAAAAAAGAGCATAGAAAATGAAATAAAACTAAGAATTTTCAGTCAACCTATCATTAGCACAAGTTGAAAACTCTACATTTAGATAGCGCACATCAGATATCAATAATAACCATTCAAATATATATCATAAACTAGACTATTGAGAGAGAAGCCATGATATAATTCACACAAACAAATGAGACAAACTTTTCAAAATTCCCTGTTTGCATTAAATTGCTCCAATATTAGCACAAGTATTCTTGCTCAAAACTCACTCCATTTTTACAATGGACAATATATATATATATATATATATATATATTATGATGTATGTTAATAGGTCAGTCATGTCAGATTATAATAGTACAAGTGTTAGGGATAACTATGGCCTATACATATTTCTAGAATAGTCTAAACACTTCCTAATGGATTGACCTATAGGTAATGTGATTTATAAGTCACATGTGCCTTTAGAAAATAATATTATATTTTCAAAAAATATTATAAAAGTTAAGATAAAAGAGGAATATTTTTAAATCAACTAGCTTGGACTTGAGATCCCTTCGATGCTAAAGTGCCCTATTGCTATTATTGCAAGATCATCATTGACTTAGCATGTGGCTCATCTATTAACTTCAAATTAACAATAAGATCCATGAAGAGTCCATCCTCTTGATATACTAGGTCTTTGAAGTATTTGTCATCCTTTTCCATGTCTTATTTAACATTCCTTGAATTCCTTATCCTTTCATCAAAATTTAGGATCTTGTTTAAGATCCTACTATTGTAAGCCCCAGTCCTTCCTTGGTTCTACTTTCTCACTTCAAGCATGACCTGAGTAGATATTAACTTGAATTCTTCATAAATTATTATACACATGGGGCTAAGTGAAGTTGGTTTAGTCATCATCCTCCCAAGTATCTGCTCCATCATGCTTATCTTCTACTTGCCATGTTCATGAAGGTCCTCCAGGTTCTTGGACCATTTAGTTAGACCCTTGATCTTGTCTACCAAAATTTCCATGGCCATATTTATGTGAGATAATCTAATTATTTCAATGATAATAATTTTATCCTTTATTAGAATATTAATTAAATACAATAATTTTTTGTTTGAGTTTTACCATTCGTGGAATAGATTCATAGCCACATTGTTTTGTTGGCTCACCACATTATGTCTAGATTTAAATTATTTCAAATAGTTGAATATATCAAACAAATATGCTTCAAAAATCTCTATCATAGCCTGAAATATTGACAAGATAGCCTAATTTTATAAATTCTCCTCCTATTGTTACATCCCTTTCAGAGCAACTTACAGTTGTGATAATTATGCTTGGTCTAGTTTAAGCATGTTATCCTCAAATATGGGATTCTCGTAGGGATTTTTTTTTACCACTAGATTAAAATTGGTCAATGTCCTAATTTTTGGAAAGTTATTTCCTTTCCACCAACCATGACCTTCTTCTCTATTACTCTTTGTAATCCAGTTGTCTTTGTATCAAAATTTACTCCATCTAAGGATTATGTGACCTATGTTATAGGGATATTAATTTATGTTCAAATTGGTTCTCCCAAGGTAACCAATCCTCTTTCGTCTTCCTTTTTTAGATCCATAATCAATGGATTGCTCTCTTCATGCATGGGGATGTTTATGGCTTACATCATAGCCCAAGGATGATTTATAGTATGCACTTTCTATAATCTGGGTCCATAAATAAACCAATCTAGAATATTTGGACCATATATCAGGTTATCTTCACTAAATAAATTAACTTCACTCAAATGATGAGTGAAAGTCACTTTGAGCTTCTTGGTCTTTACTAGAATAATGGCTAGTTAAGCCTTTATCTTGGGGCTATCCACATGAACTAAGTCCAATACTAACTTCCCTTTTTCTTCCTTAGCCTCTTTAATTTGAAATTATTCATCATTTGATTCATAAACTAGTGATAATATTTTGAGTTCATCCTCTATAGTTTCATGAGGGTTCAATGCTACCATGTGAATGTCCTCAACATGTGATCCTTGTTCTTCTAGCTGGGTTGAAGTTGACGTAATCTCATTAGGCCTTCTTTTCTCTGGTATCTACTTAATATGTTTCTTAGGTCTATGTTTTGTTGATGTTTGAGCTAATGGAGGTCTAGTAGGTGCATCACTCAATAAATAGTACCACATAGGCCCAAGTTTCCACCTCTCATTTCCTTTCTATTTATTCTCTAGTCTAGAATCAAGTCTAAGGATATGCTCCTTTAACCTCTTTTTGATAGGTTGATGCCTTAGTATAAATGGGATCTTAATCACTAGGTTGATGATCATAGGGCACATAGAATACTTTTCATCCTTAAATGATCCTTGACCATCCTATAAGGGTCTCACTATTTTAGATAATCTATTTACAAGTTGAAAGAAGTCATGTGTTTGGAGGATGCCTTAATGTTATCCTATTGTTTGAAAATGGTCCTCCCAATTATTATATGGATGTTGTGGACGAGGCCTTTTCTATTGGTCTTAGAAATATCATCTATACCATTAAATAGATGATGAGACACCTTTTATTATATTAGTTTTTCAAAGACATGGATGGGTAGCTTGAGACGGGTGCGTTGGGTTCCTTTAATTATAATAAATATAAACTTTGGGTATAACCAAATATCACCCATAACTTGGACATACTTATTGATCAACAAGCTAAATCTCTCTATGGGATAAATAGTTATGGCCTCAATAAGGGCTATATAAACATAATCACATATGAACTGGATGTGATCCCTATACTTGATTATATGCATCTTGGAGTAGTACTATGAAGTAGTTTGTGTTCTGATGGGTGATGAATATCTTTGATTTGGGATCTTGGTAGTGGCACAAAGTCCATCCAAGATGTATGACATCATATAAAAGTGGGGTTTCTTCTTGTTCCTAATTGCAAAGATTTGCCTACTAAAATAAATGTTAGTTATTTCACCTAGAGGAGGGGTAATCTATTTTTCAACCATGAAATACATAATTAGTACCCAAATAGGATCAACATAGGTTTTAGTGGAATTTCCACATAGCTTATTAAACATTTTCATAATCATCATAATCTTAGGTCTGAATTGGCTGATGGGGATATTCTTACTAAAGTCTGAAAAGACTTGGATCCCATAATACAACCACATGGTTAAGATGTTCTTCAAATAATTTTCCTTGGCCTAATAATTTTTTGAGGAAAGGTTTATTTGGGGTTTGGGTAGCTTATATTAATTCTCAAAGGCTACAATAGAGACATATGTCACATTTGTATGAGTGTGTTCATTAATTATCTATATTTTACCTACTTTACCATCCTTAAAATTTTGAGAAATGTTATCAATATAATGAACTACCTTAGGTTTAGCTGATGTAGAGTGTAGGTCAGTCATTTTAATGGAAACTATGTCATAATATAGTCTCCTAACAAACACATTCTTCTCCTCCTCTCTAGTAATGATGAACTAATTTTCAATGGTTCAGAGTAGCTTGAACCACTTATTATCTCCTATTTTCAGAGTAGTGGGGTTGAAATCAACGTATTTAAAAACCCATCCTTCTACATTTGAGGTCAAATATAGTTCCACATCCTCTTTTGAGACACCCCTCTAGCCTACCATGGCTAAAATTTTGATCAAATATCTCACCAATAATTTATCATTCAACTCTAGACTAAATTATCCTTGAATAGATAATAATTTGATTCTTCTTATCTTTATTTCAATGAATGTATAGTATAATTAGGGATTCCATATGTTATAGGGATTTTTGGATTTTAATGAGGTTCACACAAAGATTTAATGGTAGTAGTAGAGTTAGAATTGAAAGCTTGATGACTTAGATTTGTATTTAGATCTTATATTTATATCTTTTCCTTTTAAATTCCATGAAATATATAAATATAAATTTGTGATTATGTGTCTCTAAAACCTATCATTCATCCTTGGGCTCTTTGAAAAGCTAGATTTCAATATTCACTATTGGATCATGGTTGCATGGATCAATGTGTTCCATTGATCTAGATCCTCTAGGTTTTGTATTTCGTTCTATGAGTTTTTGATTTTCTATCTCAATCTCCATGATGGTGACACTTTTCACCTTCTTTTTCTTCATGGGACTTAATTGAATTTTTTACTGAATGCTAACCATCGATTGAAATGCGTACATCTAGTGATGTACTATTGATCTTTAAGACAATTCTTGAGTTTTAAATGTCCATTATGGGCATGAAACTTGTCATCTTCATGCTTTATCATAGGGATTTTTAACATTTTGAACTTAATCCACACCATTATATCTACTTTGAGTGGATCAGCATGTACCATTAGATATTGCTCCATGGAGTTAGATGTGATTGGCTACTTTGTTTACTTTCAAGATATTTGATTTATTGATGCCTCATTCATCATAGGATTATTCTTGCCTACAAAAACATGCATCATCGATCTGGGTGCTATAATTTTGAATTTTTATGGGTCCCTATGAACCATAGATCTTTTTCTTGAGCCTTGAGATCTTGACACTTGTCATCCTTTCTTTGGTCCCTTATGTGTCTGTGGACAAAATAAAATAAGTAAGGCTATAGGAATGTATATGACTTAGGATAAAATATTTAACCTAAGGTTTTGGTCACATTATTAAATGTGATTAAAAACCTTAGGGTGAGATTTTAGACTAAATTTAAAATATAATAAAAGGACCTTGTATTTAATTAGCCCATATAGATAATAAATGAATTAAGGGGGCCTTGGGTCATAAATAACTTAGCATTAAATTTTAAGACTAAGGTCTCATTTGTGTTAATAAACATGAAAAATATCTTAGATAAAATGTAAACCAAGTTTTAAACAAATATAAAGTGTTCCCATGTAATTTTCAAATAAAGTGACCGCATGTAAATTTGAATTCAAATTTAAAAGGCTTAGGCTAACAATATTGGACTAAGGGTTTCTAAATGTTCAAACATGTATTGAATTAAACAATTAAGAACAAATGACTAATCAAAGGATGAATTTATCATTAAAGTTCAAAACCCTAGGCATTATCCACAATGTTGAGACTCTATTAAACTCGTAACCTAGAAACAAAAAATCAACTATTAGAAACATTAAGTAAAATTAGACATGGATCAAATGGAGACATGTCAACTAAGCTAAATGAGAACTAGGTGTGGATGATCTTCAAATAAATAACTCTAATCAAGTGGTATTTTAAAATCAAAGCATAAATTTGAAAAATTTGAAATAATTTTCCCCATTTTAAAAAATGGGGGTTTGTTGACCTCAACAAATGGAAACTTATGTGAGAAACATAGTAATATGTTAAAATTTAGAGACTCTAGTTTAGACTAATAACTAGGAAAATCATCCCACATGATCAGGTATAATTGTTAAGACTAGGCTATAATTAAAAAAAGTATCACACATGCATAATTAGGATCAAATATCAAAACATAACCATGTTATGTGTGTGCTTTTATTCCACTTACTGATTGCCATGGGATTTAAAGAACAACTTATAAATTTATGACCTTGACAATTAACATTGACTTATAACATATTTAGATGTTCTTTAAGAATCATGATTTAGCTCAAGGAAGGCTTGGGAATTGCTCTAGTACTAACCAAACATCCATATCCCCAATATATATTCCATTATCTCTACTCAAGGCCTTGCTCCCCTACCAACCAAGCATTCTCAGCCTTGATGAAGATTACAAAAAACACCTTTACTTAGAAAATTTTGAATTTTGAAATAAATCTCTTATTTTTGTATTTTTTAGATATATTTTGATTTATAACAAAGGTTGGTAACCAAAATATCTTCAAACACTCATCCTTGGTTTTAAGCTTTGTGCTAGGCAATTAATGTTTTTTTACGTGCAAACATGACTGATCTTGATAGTTCAAACATTCATCCTACATAAGCAATACTTATCAAAATCAAACATGGATCAAGAATAAGGTTCAATATTTTAGGAACAACCAATATATATATATAATATTCCTTAACAATTTATCCAAATTATAACATCAATCTCACATTTCAAGATCCATAATCAGCCATTTACATAAGTCATACCTGCAATCTTGATTTGTTGACCTTTGAGCAATTACTTGTATTATAACTTGAGGACTATTTTGAAAAAGTCTTATTAAAAATAGGGAATAAACAAAATAAAATAAACCCATATAATGAGAAATAGAACAAATAGGAAGACAAATAAGTAACAATCAAATAAATATTTACATGCATTATATTCAATCAAGAAGTAGGAAAATAAACAAAATCTAAGTGTACCTACTCTAATCCTAATTAGTCGTATAAATTACTCTATGTAGAATTGAGGTCGACTAGTAGAGAATTAGTGCTTCAGATATTTCCCATTTGTTGGCAATGTGAAATCTATTCCTTTCAAGTCCTTAAGCTTGAAGGTGTTGTCTCCTATTATCTCAACAATCTAATAGGGACAAATACATAAAGGTGTGACTTTTCCATGCTTTACCTTCGGTTTAGATGTTTTGTCCCAAAAAAGAACCAAGTATCCTCATTTGAAAACATTTATTTTGGAATGTTTTTCAAACCATCTCTTCACTTTGGTTTGATGTCTACTAAAATCAATGAAAGCTTCCTCTCTTGCACCTTCCATTTGAAAAATGTCAAGTAACCTTGAACTTGTAAACACTTGATCTCCTCCTATGTACTATTACATAAACATGTAGGTTGGTATCTTGAGACTAATGGGGAATACATGTTATTAACCATATACTAGAAGAAATGGTGATGTCTTTAGAGCCTACTTGACTCTTTTTCTATCAACCGAAAGGGCATACTTGAGTAATTTGTGTCAAGTTATTGGTTTATAAAAATATGACTTCTTAATGGACTTCATAAAATTTTTGTTAGTATGTTCTGATAAACCATTGCCTTAGGGGTAATGGTTTGATGAAAACATGAGAACAATTTTTATGTCATATGACCTTTTAGTCATCTCAAGTAGTATAAAACCAAATCCATTATCATAGACTAGATATATTGGTGTTATAAATCTAGTGCATATGTTCTCTTCTAATAACTTTATCACATCTTCTATCTTTAATTGTTTGGTTTCCACTACTTCTATCCATCTAGTGTAGTAATCAGTAGTAATGATAACATACTTATGTCCTTCTAAATAATTAGGGTTGATGACCACCATAAAATGTAATCCCCATTGATTAAAGGGTTTATCAATCATCATTGGATTCAAAGGCATAGCTGCCTTGGGTTCTTTAGTGTTGAATATCTAGAACTAATGGCATTCTCTCACATGCATGTGAGTATATTTGAGGCTAGTAGGCTAATAATAACCATATCTAAGGATGTTATGTGTTGTTTTCCTTCCTAATGGGTGTCCACTTCCCATCTTCTCATGGAAATTACATAGGATATTATTAGCTTCCTCTTTGGAAAAACATCTTAGGTATATCCATTCATAATTATTCCTAAAAAGTAGTCCATCTTTGATTAGGAAGTAGGTTTCCTTAAGCATTATAACTCTCCTTTGATCCCTGGTTAATCCTAGAAAGATAAGTCCCATTGATTAGTAAATAAACAAATGAATCATACCAATCATTAGGTTGAAAAATTTACTTCTCTACCTGCATGATACTTAACTTGGGATTAGTATTGACAATTAATTAAATTATCCCTTAGTACCTTACCATTTTGGTATTCTTAATTTTTAGATCATACTCTTGAATTATGAACATCCATTTAATTATTCTTTCCCTTAATTCACATTATCTAATCATGAACTTAGTGACCAAATTTGACAGGATTACATATACCTTATTTCTAAGAATATAATGCCTAAATTTCTTTATTGCTTTGGCTAAAACACATGATTGTTTGTAAATAAAGGAATATCTTAACTCAAAATTTTAAAATTTAGTACTCATGAATGCAATTGGATGATCACATCCATATATTTTTAGAGTTAAGATAGTTGTAATTGTATAGTTAGAAGCAAAGGAATAAAGATAAAAGTATTTTGAAATATCAAGACTTATCAATATCGATGCATTTATTATTACTTATTTTATATCCTTGAAGGATTTTCTAGTCTCTTCAATCCATGTTATCTTGGCATCCTTCTTTAACATATCATTCAATGGTCTTATAAACTCTGCAAAATAAAAAATAAACTTTCTCACAAAGCTACTATTCCCAAATAAATATTTAAATTCCTTTCTACAATTATGGGGTTCTATTTTTGATATAACATCTAATCTATCAGGGTCTATATAAATATCCTCTTTAGTTATAACATGTACTAATAATTTTCACTTAGTAACACAAAAATACTTTTATTAGGATTGAAATAAATTTCATACCTTTTACATCTTTTAAATACCTACTACAAGTACATGATATGATCCTCCCTATTTTTTCAAAATATAGTAATATCATCCATGTAAATGATAATGAACTTACCTATCATCCCACGTAAATCATGGTCTATTACTCTTTGAAAGGTTTCACCTATATTTATCATTCCAAAGGGCACTCTTTTATAGGCAAAAGTGCCCCACTTAGTAGTGAAAGTAGTCTTTAATCTATCTTCTTTATTCAAAAGCACTTGGTTATAACCTAAAAATCCATCAAGAAAAGACATCACTATAGAACCACTAAAAATTTCAATGACTTGATCAAGATAAGGCAAAGGATAGTTGTGCTTTTTATAAGCCCTATTTAAAGTTCTAAACTCTACACACAATCTAATTTCGCTATTTTCCTTCCTAAATAGAACTAAGATAGCTACCCAACTAGAGTGTCTAATGGGAAACACTATCTTTTCATCTATCAACTTATTGACTTATTTCTATATTAAAGGCTCAAGGATAGGGTTGACAAGTCTCTATTTCTACCTAAAAATCTTGTAGGCTTCCTTTAGTGGTATGGCATGAGTAATGAATCTAAGATTAAAGATATTTAAGTCCTGATATGACCATGCTACAACATATTTATACTTGGTCAATAGCTCTTTAACTTTTCTCAAATCTTCATTAGTGGTGGGTGTACCAATATTGACTAGATGGGTTTGACCTTGTATTCCTAGGTCAATTGTTTCATAATCTTTCCCATTCACCTAGTGAACCTTGACATTTTTAGCTAGTTTATCTATATTAAATAATATTTTTATGGAAATCATGCCATTAGGAATTTCATTATAACTTAATTGCATAATTCTATTATCAATGTTTCCTTTATCAAGATAATTTTTATTGGCTTCATCAATGATATGAGCCTCAAATAATCTTGAAGTATTAATGAAGATTTGTCATCATTGAATACCTAAAAATGGTTGATATTATGATGGATTGAGGGATAAAGAACTAATTCAACACTAAGTTTTTATAGTTTAGTGTCTTACTTGGGCATAATATTATCTGTAGCTGAGGGTATCTCATTAATAAGCTTGTTTTATTCCCTATGAATTAAGACAATGTTAAAAGCATTAAAATATTCTATGATGTCATAAACTCTAAATTTATATTTATTAAGGTAAGAAAATTTGCACTGGTACTTACTTCTCACTTGATTAACTACTAATTTTTAATCATGATGAACCAAAAGTTCTTTAACTTTATACTTGATGGCAAACTATAAAACTAAGACTAAATCCTCATAAGCTACTAATTTTTTAGTTCATGAAAAATTTAGTCTATAAAAAGTAATGAATTATTTTCCAATAATATCAATCAAGACAATTCCTACACTAGAACTAGACTTACACCTTGCACCATCAAAATATAATTTCCATATCCTAAACACAACATGACTATATTTTGAGTCACATACCTTAGAGGTGTCAAGAGTGTAAAACCCTAACTTAGAATTGGCCATGTTAACCCTTTCATTTATAAAATTATACTTGTTTATCATATGTTTCATCTTGGGATCTCTTTCAATTTGAATCTAATTTGGAACTCCCTTCCATGGAAGCCACATGTGTGAATAGTAAATGGACATGTAACCATTCAATAATCTAGTCTAGTCTCTGCTCAACAACATTCCATAAGCATAAAAATATCCACCACTTGAATAAATATAAACTATTGTATCCTTGGCTTAGATGTAAGTTGCATGTGAAAATTTAATAATTATCTAATTACTTTCACCCTAAATTTATTTAATTAAGTAAAAACATTATCATATTTAATTGGATTCAAACCATGTTTCTCAAAAATACCTTTAGGCATGATGTTAGTAGATAAACATGAGTCTAAAAAACAATTATGCAAATTCTTACCAAATTTTTTGACTATAAACAAGAAAGGTAAGATGTCTTCTTTGTTCTTATATATAAAAAAATTAACATTTATAGCCTTGGGTGACTTACCAAGCTTCTTAGATAGAGATTCAAGTAACAAGTCTATTTGCTCAACTATTTGAGTTAGCTCATGCAGTGTGATGCTATCCTTAATCATTTTCATGTTCTTAACTATATTGTATCCACCTCTAGTAGAAGTATTAGATAAATCAACATTAGGATTAGAGGTTCTTCCCTTTGGAGTCTCAAGATTATTGTTAGTTATAGGATCAAGAGGAGTGTCAATATTATTTGGTGATGATGAAGTGGTTAAAAATATATTGATACTCTTTATTCCTCAAAGGACATGTTTTCTTGAAATAGTAATAAAAATCATGCACCTCTTTAGGAGTATCTTTAGGATCATTCTCTTCTTTAAATGGGAAGCTAAATGACTCCACCATTAGGGTTATATCTATGTATTTGGATGACTTGGAATATTTATATGTACCTAAATAATTATCCTTATTAATCACACCTTCAAATGTATTCAACTCATCCTAAAATAATTCAAATGAATTATAGAATTTAATGTAGTCTAACTCACCATGTTTAGAAGTATTGTGAACCCTACAATATTTAGTTAGAGGAATATCATAAATATTAATTTCAAGGTTGTTCTTACTTGATGATGACTCATTATTATTATTATTATTATTATTATTATTATTATTATTATTATTATTATTATTATTATTATTATTATTTCCATTGTTACTATTTTGAAATTATTTTTTATGCCTATTGAACCTTTGATAGGAATAATTCCTATTGGAGTTCTCCCCAGTATTACTTGCTTTTTCAACTCAAGAAAGTCATTGCTAAGATTCTAAACCATTTTATGTATGGATTCATTCTCATTATTTAGTGCCTTTGAGTAATGAATTGGATTACTATTATTAGTTTTTGGCATGAAATATCTTTGTTCTTGTGGATGAAATCCATTTGTAGCATTATTCATGAATCCTAAATTTTGGCCAAAATGAACATAGGTTAATGGAAATTGGTTCATAACTAGTGTCTAATTTAGGTTAGGCACATTATGATTGGAATTAGGAATGAAATTTAGTTTATGTAAATTAGGTTTAACATTGGGAATGGCATATGCAAGTTAACCTTGAAGATGCATTTTATCATTGATTATTATATCTTTAGCTTAAGCCAATGCTAAGGTGTTTATGACTCCAATAGACCTTTTAGGTAACACAAAATTCATGGGGTCCAAATCATCCTTATAGATTTCTAAAGACAAAGAGTCATTAAGTATATAATGAATTATGGTTCTACTAAACATCTTCTAGAATATAGGGTTACAGGCTCTAATGGTCTTACTATAATCTCTTTTAACAGTGGTGAATTTTTGATATAGAATGAAAGCACTAATGATTTTACCAAATTGATTAATAAATATCTTACTAAAATTATTCTCACTAGTGATATACTCATTTAGAAGATGGAAAAACCACTCATATGTAGCATCTTTGAAAGTAAATATAAATAATCTACATGCTACATCTTCATGAACTACATTTGGAAATCTTAAAGCATCTTTGAAAGATTTAATGTGTTCTTTAACTATGACAATACCATTAAAATTGAGAGATGGAAAATATTTCTTAGGGTATTGGGGCAGGTCATGTACATGAACAGGCACATTGATGGAAGATCCACTTAACCAATCCATACCTTGATAAATGTTTAACATGAGAACACATTGAATTGGTGAAGTTGGCTGATATTTATAAATCCTTCACTTACCTTTGTTTTCTCTTATTTTCCTATGATATTCTAATGAAAGGAGAGGTAATCTTGATTTAGATCATGACCTAGTCCTAAATTTTGGTAGTTCCATCTTTTAAATCTTGAGTCCTATCCAAAATATGAATTTATAACCTTACCTTTACAAATATGAATGATATTTAAGTCAATTATTGAAAATAATAGTCAAATTCTCACCTATGAGTAGGTTTGCACATTTAAGATCCCTAACTTAAGCAAACTTTACACAGATTTATGTAAATATCTTTAAATAAAAACTATATTCAACTATATAAGCTCAAATACATATCTAAACTTGAGAATATCAATGACCTTTATAATCCTAAGTCCAAATAAACCTAAATTTGAAATAATTAATCAATCTTTGAAAAAACTTGTCATTACTAATTTCAAATGAGGAAGACTTACCAAAGTTGAGATACCTTTACAAACATTTACCTTGAATCTTCAAATAATGACCATCTTTAGCTAAATGAACTTAAATATTGGTCTTATACCATGTGCATCAATGATATTTACACAATTATTCTAAAATAAACATAAATATGTGAAGAGTTCATTGACCTTTGATCAAAATTTACTAAAATTAGCAAAGATACCAAAAATTTACAAAGATTTGACTAATGCCCTACTTCTGGTGCTAATGGTATCTATTTCCTATTGATGCATGTATCCATATCAAAGGTGATTATGAGTGTTTATAAAACAATACTCATTTTTGAATTAAAATAATCCAATGCATGAGTTACAGGTTATGATAATCTTGTTATCTTTAGAGGAATAATGGTAGAACAAGTGAATTGTTTCAAAATATTCATAAAATTTAGATGTTGGGAGAAATTGTGGCCTGATAATTATTCTTTATGAAAATTAAAGCAAACTTGGCTAAGTAAATTGAATTATGTTCAAATAACTAAATCTAAAGACCAAGATAAAGTGTATATTTACAATGAAACTATTATAAAGTGAATTGATCAAAGAAATAAGCAAAAATAAGGGTAGTGTAAAGAAGGGATATGTTGATCTTGTTGTTATTTTACCCCAAATATCATGACAAAGTTCAAATATCATCCAAATGTGTACTTATAACCAATGTATAAAATGAAATTTCATAATCTCAAATCCTACTACACATCAGGCAAGCAAATGAGGAAATGAAAGAATGCAAATAAGAACTTGATTTACTTTGAATATTTACTCTTGTAGGTAAATAGCATAAGCACATCCACAAGAAGATCATAAAAAATGAAATAAACCTAAGAAATTTTAGTCAACCTAACATTGGAAAAAGTTAACAACTTTACAATTGGAGAGTGCACATCAAAACTCAATAAGAACAATTCAAATCTATATTACAAACTAGACAATTGAGATAGAAGCCATGATACAATTCACACAAACAAATGAGATAAACTTTTCAAAATTTCTTGTTTACATTAAATTGCTCCAAAATTAGAAAAAATATTTTTACTCAAAACTCCCTCCCTTTTTATAATGGACAATATCTCTTTATATAGACAGTTCATGAGGTATGTCAGTTAGTCATGCCAAATTAAAATAGTACAAGTATCAGGATGGTTATCCTTGATACATCTTTCTATAATACTCTAGAAACATCCTAATTGACTAAGCTATATGCAATATGCTTTATAAGTATCACATGCCTTTAAAAAATACTATTTTCTTTTCAATAATGTTATACAAGTTAAGAAATAAGAGGAATATTCTTAAATCAACTAGCTTGGCCTTGAGATCCCTTTGATGTTGAAGTACCCTATTGTTATTGTTACAAGACCTTTATTACCTTAGAATGTTAATCATCTATTAACTTAAAATTAACAAAAGGATCCATGAAGACTACAGCCACTTGATATTCTAGGTCTCTAAAGTATTTGTCATCCTTTTTCATGGCTTCTTTAAAACTCCTTTCATTCTTTATCCTTTATTTAACATTTAGGATCATGTCTAAGATCATGTTTCTATCATCCCAAATCCTTCCTTGGCTCTAGTTTCTCACTTCATGTTTGAACTGAGTAGATGTTAAATTAAATTCTTCATCAATTATTAGACCCATGGGTTGAGTGAATTTTGGTCAGTGATCATGCTCCCATGTATATTCTCCATCCTACTTACTAGTTCCTTTCCATCTTCGTGAAGGTCCTCTAGATTCTTAGAGTAGTTGTTCAAACCCTTAATCTTATCTACCAATATTATCATTGACATATTTAGGTGAGCTAAGATAAATGTTTCAAATCATGGAATTTGAACCTCTATTATGATAATGATCAAATATGTTACTTTGTTACTTGAGTTTTACCATTAGTGGACTAGATTCATAGCCCCATTGCTTAGTTGGCTTACTACATTTTGTTTGGATTTAATTACTTTAAGAGAATTGAACATATAAAACAAATATGCTTTAAAAATATTTATCATGGCCTCTGCTACTGACAAGATAATCTACTTTAAAAATTCTCCTTTTGTTGTTGCATGCCTTTAAGGATAGCTTGAAATTATGTTGACTGTGCTTGGGCAAACTCAACCACATTCTGCTAAAATATGGGATTCTCACTAAGATTTTCTCCTACCACTAGAGTCAAATCTATGAATGGTTATAATTTATGGAAAGTTATCTCCTTTCCACTAACCATGACCTTCTTATCTATTACTCTCTACAATTTGACTATCTTTGGTTCAAACTTGACACCAACTGAGGATTATGTTACTTGTGGTATAGGGATCTCCATTTGTGCTCCACTTAGTTATCCTAGAGTAACTAATATTCTTTCATCTTCCTTTTGAAAATATATAATCTATGTCTTGATCTCTTCATGCATGGGGATGTTGATGGATTGAATCATATCCTAAAGATGATCTGCAGTAGGCACTTTATGTAATTTGGGTCTATAAATAAACCACTCTAAATAGATAAACCATATTTTAGGTTCTCTTTACTAAATAAATCAATTTCACTCAAAATATGAGTGAAATTCACTTTGGGATTCTTTGTCTTTAATAGAATAATGGCTAGTTCCATCTCTCTTTGGGGTATCCATAAGAACTAAGTCTAATATTGCCTTCCCTTTTTCTTCCTTGGCCTATTCAATTTGAGCTTCTTCATCATGTAATTCATAAGCTACTGATAAAATTTTGAGTGCATCTTCTATATTTTCATTAAGGTCCAATTCTACCATGTGAATCTCCTCAATTGGTGATTCTTTTAATTATACTTAGGTTAAAGATGATTCAATATCATCAGGCCTTCTTTCCTCTAGTCTTTGCTTAATATATGTCTCAGGTTTGTGCTCTATTAGTGGTTGAGTTGATGGAGGTCTAGTAGGTTCACTACTAAGGCCCATGTTTCCACCTATCATCTCCTTTATGGTTCCTCTCTAGTCTAGGCTCAAGTCAAAGGCTATGATCCTTCAACCTCTTTATGACCTTAGAATAGATAGATGCCTTGGTATAAATGGGATCATAAGCACTAGGCTAATGGTCATAGCATACACTTAAAATATTTTTAAGCCTTAAATGGTCCTTGACCCTCCCATAAGGGTCCCACTATTTCAGATAATCTATTTTCAAGTTTAAATGAGTCCTATGTTTGGAGGATACCTTAATGTTGTCCCATTGCTTTAAAATGGTCCTCCCAATTATTATATAGAATTTGTGGAGGAAGCCTTTTCTCTTAGTAAGCCACATCTTACTCTTCTAGTTTGTCAAAGACATGGATGGATAACCTAAGAGGGGTGCACAAGGTTCCTTAAATTCTAATGACTATAAAATTTGGGTATAACTATATATCACCCATAGCTTAAACATACTTCATGAATAATAGGATGACTCTCTCCATGGGATGACTAGTTATGGCCTCATTAAGGGCTAGATAAACACAATCACATATGAATTATATGTGATCCCTATACTTTAATATATGCATCTTGGAATAGTACTATGAAATAGTTTGTGTTCCAATGGGTGACCACTCCCTTTCAATTGGGATCTTGGTAGTGGCATATAAAGCATCCAAGAGGTATGACATAAAGTAAAATTGGGTTTTTTTCTTATTCCTGATTGAAAATATTTTCCTACTCAAAGAAATGTTAATTATTTCACCTAAAGTAGGGGTAATCTATTTCTTAACCATGAAATAGATATTTGGTACCTAGATAGGATCAACATAGTTTGTGGTGGTATTTCCACATAGCTTATTCAACATTGTCATAATCATCATAGTCCCATGTTTGAATTAGTTGATGGTTATGTTCTTGATGAAGTCTGAAAAGACTTGGTTCCTAGAATGCAACCATATTGTTAATATGTTCTTCAAATCATTCTCATTTAACCATCGCTTGATTGAGGCAATGTCTATTTAGGGTTTGGATAGTTTATAGTAATTCTCAAAGGCTACAATAGAGATATATGCCAAATTTCTATGAGTATATTTATTAATTATCTAGCCTTTATCTACTTTACCATCCTTAGAAATTTGAGAAAGGATATTGATACAATGGATTACCTTGAGTTTATATTTTACATAGTTTTGGCTGGTCATTTGAATTGAAATTATGTCATAATATATTCTCCTAGCAGACATGTTCTTCTCCTCCTCTCTAATAATAGCAAGCTGATTTTCAATAGTCTTGAATAGATTCGACCAATTGTTATCTCCTTCTTAAAATTAGTGGGGTCTAACTTAGTGTCTTTTAAAACCCTATTTTCCATGTTTGAGGTCAAATAAAATTCCAAATCATCTTTTTAGATTCCCCTCTAAGCTACTATGGCTGTAATTTTGACCAAATTACTCACCAATAGTCTATAATTTAACTCTTGACTGAATTATCCTAGCACAAAAGTTAATTTAATTCCCCTTAGCTTGATTACAATGAACATAGAGTTAAATTAGGGATTATATACATGTCAATGTTTTTTGAAGTTCAAGAAGGTTCATATAGAGATTTAATGGTGGTAACAGAGTTAGAGTTGAGAGCTTCATGAATTAGATTTTCATTTAGATCTTGTATTTATACTTTTACATTTATGGGTCCATAAAATCACTAAATTTGTCTTAGCGTTGATATAGTTATATCATGTCACATAGCTCATTAATATTTAAAAAGAGATTATTTTTCCTTTAAGACACATGTCAACATATCATTGGGTCTTAGCTTGTTAAAAGACCTACCTCGCTTCACACTATTGAATTGGATCTAAGAGGTCAATGTTATTGATTGATTTTATGCTTGGCATATAAGATTATTCCATGTGTTTCTTTCATGGACTCTCTCTATACTTATAGCTATAATTTTCCTCCCAAGACAAAATCTTTGCACAATAGGGTAGCTTCTCATTTATCTTTGGGATCTTTAAAAAGTTAGATTTCAATATGCACCATTATATCATGGTTGCATGGATCAATACACACCATCAATCTAGATCCTCTGGATTATATCCTTTTCTCTATGAGCCATTGATTTTATATCTTAATCTTTATGATGGTGACAATTATCACCTTGTCACTCTTCTCAAAACTTCATTAATTTTTTGACTTAACATTCACCATTGATCAAAATCCATATGCATGGCCATGTACCATTGAACTTTGGGATAATTCTCAAGTTTTTATTGTCCCTCTAAGGCATGACCCTTGTCATATCCATACTTTCTCATAGGGTTTATTGACATTTTGACCTTATTATGAACTATTAGATTTACTTTGAGTAAATCAATGCATACCCTTAGATGTTGATCTATGGAGTTTGATGTGATTATTTACTTCATTTACTTACAATATCTTTGACTTATTGATGCCTCATTCATCATAGGATCATCCTTGCCTACTCAAATGTGCATATTCAATCTATGTGATTGACTTTTGACTTTGTATAGGTCCTTAGAAACCATAGATCTTTTGCTTGAGCCTAAATATCCTGACACTTGTTTTGTTGGTCCCTTCTATTCCAATGGACCAAAAAAAAGTAAGGATAGGGGAATGTATAAGACTTATGATAAAATCTTTAACCTAAGGTTTTGGTCTCATTATTAAATGTGATTAAGAACCTTAAGGTGAGATTTTAGACTAAAGTGTAAAATATAATAAAAAGACCTTGAATTTAATTAGCCCATGTGGATAATAAAATAATTAATGGTGGTATTGTGTCATAAATATATTAGCATTAAAATTTTATACTAAGGTCTTATTCATGCTAATAAACATAAAAATATCTTAAGATAAAATATAATCTAAGTTTTAAATAAATATAAAGTGTTCCCATGTATGTTTCAAATAAAGTGACCCCATGTAAATTTGAATTCAAATTCAAAAGTATTATGCTAAAAGGATTAGACTAAGGGTTTCAAGATTCTCAAACATGAATTCAATTGAACAATTAAGAACCAATGACTAATCAAAAGGTTAATTTATCATTAAAGCTTAAAACCCTAGACATTGTCCACAATGTTGAGACTCTATTAAACTTGTAACCTAGAAACATAAAAGAAACTATTAGAAACATTAGGTAAAATAAGATAAGGATCAAATGGAGACATGCCAGCTAAACTAGTTGAGAACCAAGTGTGGATGACCTTCAAATAAAAAAGTCTGATCAAGTGGCATTTTCAACTCAAAGCATAAATTTGCAAAATTTAAAATAAGGTTCTACATTTTCACAAATTGCAGTATGTTGACCTAAAAAAATGGATAATTCTAGGGGAAAATAACAATATATTAGAATTTAGAGACTCTAGTTTAGACTAATAACTAAGCAAATCATCCCACATGATTAAGTACCATTGTTAAGACTAGGATATAAATAAAACAAGTCTCACACATGTAGAATTAGGATCAAACATAAAAACATAACCATGATGTGTGCACTTTGATTCAACTTAGTGATTAACATGGGATTTAGAGATCAAATTCCAAATTTATGGCCTTAATCATTAACATTAACATTTAACATATTTATATGTTCATTAAGAATCATGATTTGACTCAGGGAAGGTTTCAGAACTAGTGTGATATCAGCCAAACATCCATAGCCCCAAAATAGATACCTTAGGCTAAACTCAAGGCCTTGCTCCACTTTTAGCTAGGTGTTCATAACCTCAAAGGAGATTAATAGAATCACCTTTACTTAGAAACTTTTAAATTTTGTAATAAATCTCTTATTTTTGTCTTTTTTTAGATTTATTTTTATTTTTAAAAAAGGTTGGGAACCAAAATAGATAGTTTTTGGTATTTGGTCAAATGTTTGATCTTTAGACACTCATCCTTGGTGGTAAGCTTTGTCCTAGGTAATTATTTTTAAGCTCAAACATGACTTTGTCTTGATAGTTGAAACTTTCATCCTAAATAAGCAATACTTATTAAAATTAGACTTGGATCAAGAATAAGGTTTAATAATTTAAGAACAACCAATCTAGATACTAGTCTTTACTAATTTATTCAAATTATAACATCAAGCTCACATTTCAAGATCCATGATTAACCATTTTTAGAAGTCATACATGCATTCCTAATTTTTTGACCTTTGAGTAATTACTTATATTGGATATTGAGGACTATCTTGAAAAAAACTTACTAAAATTAGGGAACAAACAAAAAGAAAGAAATTCACATAAAAATAAGTAGAAAAAGTAGGAATAAAAAGACATAACAAGTAAACAAATATTTACATGCACTATGTATAAGCAAGAAGTAGGAAAATAGACCTAATATAAGCCTACCTACACTAATCCTAACTAGTCTTATAGATTATTCCATGTAGGTTTGAGGTGGAAAAGAAAATATGTAGTGATTGAGATATTGCCCATTTTTTGGTGATGTGAAATTTATTCCTTACAAGTCATTTAGCATGAATGTGTTGTCTCCTAGTATCTCAATAATTTGATAGGGACCAATCTACAAAGGTGTGAATTTTCCATGCTTTCCCTTAGGTTTAGATGCTTTGTCCCAAAGAATAACCAAGTCTCTTCATATGAACACATTAATTTTGGAATGTTTATCAAACCATCTCTTCACTATGGTTTGATGTCTACTAAAATTGGTAAAATATTCCTCTGTTGCATCTTCCATTTGAATAATGTCAAGTAAACATGAACTTGAAAACTCCTAATCTCCTTATTCCATGTATTTTTGAATAAACGTGTAGGTTGGTAGATTGAGAGAGATGGGGAATACATGTTATTGACCATATATTAGCACTAATCACGATGCCTTTAGAGCTTGCTTGACTCTTATTTTATAAGCCTAAAGGGAATACTTGAGTGACTTTTGCTTGGTTCTTGGATTGTCAGTAATAGAATTCTTGGTGGCCTTCATAATAACTTTGTTATTATATTTTGACACAACATTACCTTGGGGGTAATGGTTTGATGAAAAATTTAGAATAATGTTGTTATCATATGCTTATTCATTCATATCAATTAATATAAAAACATATCCATTATCACAAACTAGAGATACTAGTGTTTCAAATCTAGTACATAAGTTCTCTTCTAAGAAATTTATCACATCTTTTGTCCTACATTATTTAGTTACTAATGATTATATTCATTTGTTGAAGTAATCAGTAGCAGTGAGCACATACTTATGTCCTAAAAAATTAGGGTTGATTACCCCCATAAAATATAATCCCAATTCAGCAAAGGGTTTATCAATCATCATCAGATTCAAAGGCATGACTACTTTGGGTTCTTTAATATTGAATATCTGGCACTAATGACATAATTTCACATGCCTATGAACATATTTGAATATAGTAGGCCAATAATAACTAGACTTGAGGATATTATGTCCTAGTATCCTTCTTGATGGGTGTCTACTTCCTAGACTCTCATAGAAATTACTCAATATATTATTATCTTCCTCTTTGGAAACACGTCTTAGTTATATCCCTTCATAATTCTTCCTAAAAATTACTCCATATTTGATCAAGAAATTAGTTGCCTTGAGCTTAGAGCTATCCTTTACTCTATGTTTAATCCTATAGAATAAGTGCCACTGGCTATTAAATAAACCATTGAATCATACCAATCATTGGGTTGAAAAATTTGATACTTCACCTGAATGATTTTTAACTTGGGATTGGTATTTTCAACTAATTCAATTAAGCATTGGCACCTTACCATTTTGATACTCTTAATTTCTAGATCATACTCTTTAATTATGAACATCTATTTACATCTTATTTCCTCTAATTCACATTGGCTAACCATGATCTTAGTGTCTAAATCTTGTAAGATTGCATATAAATTATTTCTAACAATATAATTCTAAATATCTTTACTTCTTTGGCTAATGCACATGCTTACTTGTCAATCAAGGAATAGCTTAACTCAACATTATTAAAATTAGTACTCATGAATGGAATGGGATGATCACATCCATTTAATTTTTAAGTTAGGATAGCTATAATTATATGGTTAAAATCAAAGGAATAAAGATAAAAAGTGTTTTTAATAATCAAGACTTATCAATATTTGTGCTTGTATTATTTCTTATTTAATATCCCTTAAGGATTTTATGGTCTCTTCATTCCTTATGATCTTGGCATCCTTCTTTAACATATCATTTAATGGTGTTACAATTTCTACAAAATCAAAAATAAACTCTCACAAAGTTGATTTTCCAAAAGAAATATTTCAATTCCTTTATACTATTAAGGGGTTTTATTTTTTTATATATCATCTATTCTATCAAGGTTTATATAAATCCCCTCTTTAGTTATAACATGTCCTAAAAATTTTCCCTTAGTAACATGAAAAATACTTTTCTTAGGATTGAGAGAAATTATATACCTTCTACATCTTTTGAATACCTGTTACAAGTGTATGATATCATCCTCCCTATTTTTTTAAAATATAATAATATAATCCATGTAAATGATAATGCACTTACCTATCAGCTCATGGAAAGTGTTGTCCATTACTTATTAAAAATTTGCACCTATATTTATCAGTCTAAAGGACATTCTTTTGTAGGCAAAAGTTCCCCACTTAGTAGTGAATACAATCTTTATTATGTCTTACTTGTTTATAATAACTTGTTTATAACCTAAAAAACCATGAAGAAAATACATCATTATAGAACCACTAACAATTTTAATGATTTGATCAAAATAAGGCAAAGGATATTTATCCTTTTCAGAAGCCCTATTTAGATTTCTAAAGTCTACACAATATGATTTCCCCATTTTTATTCCTAACTATAACTTATTTAACTACCCAAGTGGAGTGTCTAATGGGAAAAACTATCTTTGGATCAAGAAACTTCTTAACTTATTCATATATTAAAGGCTTTAAGATAGGGTTGATATGTCTCTATTTCTACCTAAAAAGTTTGTAGTCTTCTTTTAGTTGTATGGTATGATTAATGACTCTAGGATAAAATATATTTATATCCTCATATGACCATGCTATAAAATATTTATAATTGGTCAATGTCTCTTTATCTTTTCTCAATTATTCATTAGTGGTGGTTGTACTAATATTGACTAGTTGGGGTTGACCTTGTGTTCCTAGGTCAATTGTTTTGTAATCTTTCCCATTTTCTTTAGGAACCTTGAAATTTTAAAATAGTTTATCCATATAAAATAATATTTATAGCATAATTAAACCATTAGGAATTTTATCATCACTTAATTTCACAATAATGTCATTAATTTTGCCTTTATCAAGAGCATTTTCTTTGGCTTCATCAATGATGTGAACCTAAAATAATGCTAAACTATTCATGAAGTCTAAAATCTATTGTAAATAATTAAATACATATAATTGGTTGATATTATTAGGGACTAAGGGACAAGGAACCAATTCAACATTAAGGTTTCCTAGTTTAGAGTCTTGGTTGGGCATAAACTAGTTGTAGCTGAGGCTAGCTCATTAGAAAATTTGTTTTCTTCCCTAGGAATTGAGACAATGTTAAAAACATCAAAATATTCTATCAAGTCCCAAAATCTAAACGCATATTTCTTAAGGTAAGCCAATTTTCATTGGTACTTACTTCTCACTTGATTAACTACTAATTCTGAATCACCATGAACTAGCAATTCTTTGACTTTGTACATGATGGCAAATTGTAAACCTAAGATTAGAGCCTCATACTCTACCAAGTTATTAATACATGAAAAGTAGACTCTGTAAAAGGTACTAATTTTTTTATAATAGGATTAATCAAGATAATTCATATACCAAAACCATCCTTACACCTTACACCATCAAAATATAATTTCCATATCATAGGCACATAATGAGTATCGTTAGAGTCACATACCTTAGAGGTACCAAGAGTGTAAACTCTTAACTTAGAATTGGCCATGTTGACCTTTTCATTTATTATACTATACTTATTGATCATATGTTTCATGTTTGGATCTCTTTCAATTCAAATCTTATTTAGAACTCCCTTCCATGGAAGCCACATGTGTGAATAGTCAGTAGACATGTAACCATGTAATGATCTCGTCTAATCTTTGCTCAATAGCATTCCATAAGCATCATGAATATCCAATGATTGAATGTTATAAATTATTGCATCCTTGGCTCATCTATAATTTTCATGTGAACATTCAATAAATTTCCAATTACATTCACCCTAGATTTATCTAATTGAGTAACCACAATATCATATTTAATTGGATTCAAACTAAGTTCATCAAAAATACATTTAGGAATGACTTTAGAATATGCACCTAAGTTTAACTAAAAATTATTCAAATTCTTACAAAAAAATCCTAACTATAAATAAGAAAGGTTGAATGTATGATTTATTCTTATACATATCAACATTAACATTTGTAGCCTTGGGTGACTTACCAAGCTTCTTAGATATAGATTCAAGTAACGAGTCTGTTAGCTCAGTTATTTGAGTTAGCTCATGTAGTGTGATGTTATAATTAATCCTTTTCATATTCTCAACTATACTATATCCACCTATATTTGAAGTACGAGATGAATAAACATTAGGCTTAGAGGTAATCCCCTTTGGAGGTTCAATATTATTGTCAGCTATAGGATTAGGAGGAGTGTCAAAATTATTTGGTGTAATTGAAGTTGTCAAAGGATACTTCTACTCTCTTTCTCGTAGAGGATAGGTTTTCTTCAAATACTACTAAAAAAAATGCACCTTTTCAAGAGATTCTTCAACTCCATTCTCTTCTTGGAATGGGAAGTCAAACATCTCCACCATTAGGGTTGTATTTATAGATCTGGATGACTTGGAATATACATATGCACCTATAGAATTATCTTTATTAGGCACACCTTCAGATGTATTTAACTCATCCCAAAATAATTCAAAATCAATACAAATTTTAATGCAATCCAACTCACCATGTTTTTAATTATTTTGAACCCTATAAAATTAAGTTAGAACATCACAAAGATTAATTCTAGGGTTGTTCTTGATTGATGATGAGTCATTATTGTTATTATTGTTGCCATTATTACTATTATGAAACTAGTTTTTAGGCCTATTGAACCTTTTATATGAATAATTACTATTGGAGTTCTCCCCAATATTTATTGCTTGATTTTGCAATTGAAGAAAGTCAGTGCTCAAATTTTAAACCATTTTAAGTATGGATTCATTCTCATTCTTTGGTGCCTTTGAGTTCTAAACTTGATTAATATTATTAGTTGTTGGCACCAAATTTATTTGTTATTTTGGATGAAATAAGTGCTCCAAATTTGAACCATTTTAAGCATGGATTCATTCTCATTCATTGGTGCATCTGAGTTATTAACTTGATTAGTAGTATTAGTTGTTGGCACCAAAGCTCTTTGTTCTTGTGGATGAATTCAAAGCTCAAGTTTTGAACCATTTTAAGTATGGATTGATTCTCATTATTTTGTGCCTTTAATATATGAACTTGATTACTATTATTAGTTATTCTCACCAAATCTCTTTGTTCTTATGGATGAAATCCATTTGTAGTATTATTCATGAATCCCAAATTTTGGCTAGGATGAACATGGATTCATGGAAATTGATTTAAGATTAGTTGATGATTTAGGTAAAGAACATTTTTATTGGAATTATGAATGACATTCAATGTACGGAAATTGGGGTTAACATTGGGAATGGCATATGCAAGTTTACTTAAGGCTACATTTGATCATTGATTATTATAGATTCAACATAAAATAATGCTAAGGTGTTTATGAATCCAATAGACCTTTTAAGAAACACATAGGTCATGGGGTCCAAAGCATCCTTGTATATTTTTAAATCTAAAGAATCATCGAGTCAATAAGGAGCTATGGTTCTATTGAACATATTTTGGAATTTAGTGTTAAAGGCTCTAATGGGCTTACTATATTCTCTTTTAATAGTTGTGAATTATTGATATAAAATGCAAGGACTAATTATTTTATCAAATTAATCAATAAAAATCCTATTAAAATCATTCTAGCTAGTGATATAGTTCTCTAGAAGATTTAGAAACCACTCATATGCTACATATTTGACAGTAAATGGAAATAATATGCATGTTACATATTCATGAACTACATTTAACAATATTAAATCATCTTTGAAATATTTAATATGTTGTTCAGCTATGACAATACCATTAGGATTGAAAGATGACAAATATTTCTCAGGGTTTCATGGTAGGTCATGTACCTAACTATGAACATTGATGGGAGATCTACCTAACCAAGCCATACTTTGATAAAATTTGAATATAAGAGCAATTTTAATAGGTTAAGTATGCCGAGATTTATAAATCCTTTATATACCTTTGTTTTCTCTTGCTTTCTTTTGATCTTATAATGAAAGGAGAGGTAATCTCGATTCAAACCATGACTTAGTCCTAAATCTTGGTATTTACAACTTATAAATCTTGATTCCTATCTAGAATATGACTTACGAAACTTAATTTTACAAAGATGAATGATCTTTATCTCAAATATTTCAAACAATAGTCCAATTCTCAAATCTTACTAGGTTTGTGTTGGCTAGATATTTTGCATGAAGTTAGAATTACCTAGGTAGTCATGGGATTAAATCCCCTTAATTTAATGGTGAAGCTCCTATGTGTTTTCTTTATCTAATATTTATTATTATATCTTGAACTATTTGTAATGTATATAAATTAAATGTAAATTGCTCTATTTTAGGTTTATTACTTTAATCACTGCATTCATGAACCATAACAAAGAGATTTTGTAGAAAGTAAGTTGTTGACTTTGATAATTTTGAAAGATAATACGAAGTTAAGAAAATAATTATAGTGTTTAGTAAAATAGAATTTACATTTCACAATAGTTAGTTTTACCAGAGTCTATTGTCTCTATGAAAGTAGATAAATATTTGAAAATGATAACTTTCCAGGAAGTGATTTAAGAAAAATATTAATTCAATTCATATTTAAGGATAACACAAAGTTTACCAAGCACATGAAATGATTCCCTTGGACACAAAGTTATTCAGGAAAGTCGATTTTCTTCTTATTCAAATCCATCATATTCATACAAGAAAATCAGATTGTCTCAGACTAAAAGTTTTGGGTTTCTTAAACTACTTGTACAGTTTTTGTTATCTTTGCTTCTTTACAAAAAATTTTAATCCTCTAACACATAGGCTAGCATTCATATTTATACAATAAAAAATAATAGAATCCCAATAGGATTCAACTTCTTAAATTCACATGTGATGTGCTAAAACTAGAAACCATTAAGTAACAACTTCCCAAAACCTCTCCTCTGTGTCATGCAATGATTGGTAACAAGTAGCCTTTTTTACAATTCTAATTTAAATTGATTAAAAGTTATTTGTATGTAGTGCAAAATTAGATAAATTCATTTATTTCTATTAAAAGACTTCAAGTAATGAAACTTGGATAAAAATTGGAGAAGGAAAGTAAAAGAAAAGAAAGAATTCACTTCAATATCCAAGCAAGAATATTCTAATTCTTGAAATTGATCACTACATTTATCTCTATACTTGATATGTTAGGAAATTATTGATTGAATGATTCCATCATCTGGTTTTTTAATTTTTTGTCTCTCCATATCAAACCTCAATATTTCCCCTTCAAGCCATTTACATTGAGATTTAGCTTTTCCCATCCTTGGCACTATCCTCTTCAATTGTATTTGACATTTCATTAGCACATTGATATATTTAGTTTTGAAGGGGGTCATGACTATGTCTATCATCTATTTAAGATACTCCATCAATTGTTTAGCTATTCTCAAGATGTTAGTTATCCATATTCTTGTGATCCTAAAGAAGCAATCTTTTAGGTCAGTGTTGGCATCACGTGCATCTTCTTCTATCTTCTTCATTTATTTAGCTATATCTACAAGGATGCTTAAGTGAAAATAAAGGAGATAATCTTCACACTTTATTTTCTTTAAGGAGGGATAAATTTGTTCCTTAGCCACAATTTTTTCATCCAAATTCAATATCTACTCTAGAATTTCCTATTGGAGTCTAGAAAGCCCTTTCCCATTCTCCAATTCAATTCTTATGGTTCTCATCTTAGCTATCTTATTCAAAAGATGATTTTTATCATCTTTACAAAGTGGAAAGAATTTCCAAACTCTTTGCCTCAAATTTTCAATAAATTTATAAATTTCCTTAGCCTTATCTCTAGTCTCTTCCACCTCGGTAGTCACTTATTGATAAATCATGGTATTGAAAAGTAAAACTTGTTGAGGAGTCAACTTCACTAATTTGGAAATTATTTGACATAAAATATCATTCTACTCCTTCAATTTGGATTTAATAGCCTTCTCTTCATCTATTTTTTTAAAGAGAGTATCAATCAAAGTCTGAGTATCTTGCTTAAGTCCTTCTATTTTAATCTCTCTAAGGGACACTCTTTTGATTGATAGGTCTTCACTATTTAATTCTCCTTTGTTGACTCCAAGTGTAGGAACTGCTATCTCACCAAATTTCTACCCTAAGGATTCAATTATCAATTTCAAAATTAATTTTACTTACTTGGACATATTCCCTATTTTATCTAGACTTTTTAACAATTTTAAATCCATTTCTTCAAGATTAATCACTTCATTAAACCTTCAGGCTATTTCTAAGGCTAACCAAGATGAAAAATCTACATTGGTGGAACTAACTGAATGTGTAGTCATCTCATGTTGTCCACTTCTGATTACTAAGTCTTGTGGAGGAGATTTTGGTGTAGGAGGTTCTTTTTATATTTCCACTTTATCTTCATTATCTTTTTAAACTTCGTTTTCTCTTGCTTATGTGTCCCTTTATTTTTTCAAAATCATCTTTGTCATCCATCTAGAAATCCTCAAGTGTTGGGATATGCATATACTCTAGAGAAATGATATTATGAGAAACACCTCTACAAACAAATTTTTCTTTTGTCTCAAAATTAAATTGAGTATAATGATGATAGATTTCTTTCTATACATTTCTAGCTTTGTGGATGCTTGGGCATTGATAGTGACGAATGATAATAGGAAAATTGATGGTTGACTTGTGAGATTTGGACTACAAATCATGCAACTCAACTAATTTCATGCTCATCTCCATCAAGATCCATTTATCACTTGTATACCTTGGTAGCTTGATTGGTGCTTCTAAGAATCCTCCTATTCTAAAATAAATAAAGTCAAGAAATTGAAAAAAAATACACTCGTCCAATGACAGTACATCCCATGATTCATCTAACACCCTTTTGTGCTTCAAATGTTTTTCTAATTTGAAAATAATCTCATAAAATAAACTATCATTTACTATAATTTAATCCTTGTAATAATTTTCAAGGACCAACTAAAGATAAAATTCATAGATTGGTACTATTGACAAAGCACCATTAGTTCTTATCCTTGAAAAAGCCCTAATGGAAGCTACTACATACATCAAATATGATGTAATATAGACATAAAAATAATATAAAACATTATTCAATTATTGATCAATGTTATCATTGATCATTCTTTCCCAATCGAGCTTAGAATAACTCTAGGTTTCATCAATAGTCTTGATGTAGGCATACATCCATGGTGAAAATCATTCGACATTCTTTTGTGTATTGATTATGCACAGTAATTGAATGATATCATCTACTTATTAAATAAAATTATACCTAATAAGGTATTTGAGAAATATTTAGGTTTTGTGAACATTCTTCAAGTAATAATTATTAATGATATTGATACTTTCATTTATCTTGGTTTCCCACTACTTCTCACTTGCCTCTATTGAAATATCAATTACCTTTGGTGAGGTTGGGATTTTTAAGCAATATTTGAGATATTGGACATCAATTATTACAATTATATTCCTAAAAATATCCCTCACTACCCTAGATAGGTAATTATAATATTTTTCACATGTAAGCATAAACTCAAGAAGCTGAGCTGAGCTAGGGAAAGCTGATGCTTGTAGAATGTCACTATTGATCATGGAATACAAAAGTGGATGCTTTAAAATAGACTTTGATCTTTCCAATAGCTCAATAATAGATACATACCCCATGTCTATGTCACTTATTTCATTGATATTTGATGAAATGGATGATTTGATAGGATATCACTTATATTCATATTTCATTGTGGGTTATAGGATCTTGACTTTCTTTGCCTTTATTTTTCCTTTACCCTTCTTGATAAATTCTATATTATCCTCAAGTATAAACTTTTGGACCTCTTCAATTATCTTACTTTTTAATTCCACTTCTACTACTTGCCCCTCTAACCTTCCTGATGCTTTTGACCTAGATAATTATTCCTTTGAATCCTGAAGAATGATCAATAAGAGCTTTAAGACACTTACTTAACACGTCAACAGATTAAGAAATTTAGGAACAAGGTTATCTTACATTCCTTTTAACTCTCAACAAGTTCCAAAAATGTAAGGAATTTATGTCTTTAAAAACTCAAGTAACTTACTTTTACGATAAAAGTCTTAACACATCTAGGTTAATCTTACAAGGTAATCAATTTTGGGTTTTTGGCATTGGATAACTTTGGATTTACAATGTCAAAAGACTTTAGGTTTTTTATATAAAAATACTTCAAGTTTCTCATAGCTAAATACTTTTGGTTTCCCATAGCTAAAGACTTTGGGTTTTTTATAGCAAAAGACTTGAAGTTTCCCATGTAACAAGACTTCAAGTTTTCCATATAAAAAGACTTCAGGTTTCCCATGTAGAAAGACTTTGAGTTTTCTATGTAACAAAACTTAAATTTTTTCATAGCAAAAGACTTTGGGTTTCCCATGTAACAAGACTTTAGTTTTTCTGTATAACAAGACTTTAGGTTTCCCATGTAACAAGACTTCAGGTTTTCCATAGAACAAGACTTCAGGTTTTCCATAGCAAAAGACTTTAGGTAGAATAAAATTGATTAAGCCAATCTTCCAATGTGATTCAAGGTCTTTTTTATTGATTACTTATAACTTGAAAACCAAGATGTACATAATGGAAAACGCAATTGGGTCAGACTTTGAGACTAGAGTTTCTTAAGACTAGTTACTAGTGAACATAAAAGTGAAACAAGTTAAGGTGACTAATAACCTTGATTTAGTCTAAAAAAATAGGGCATCCTTGAAATTTTTGATTTTATATTTTTTTTTAACATGGAAAGAGCATATCAAGGTTTTAAACCATAACTTTTAGTTAAAAATGATAACCCTAACAAAAAAATTGGAAAAGAAGATGAATATAAGAAAAACATAACAATGGAGAAAACAAAATGGGAAGAAAACAACAATAAAGGAAACAAAAAATCTTAAAAGAGGTAAATAAAAAGGAAAAAATGAAACAAAAATGATTTACATTCCTCAAATAAAAATGGGTAAAAGATAAAAATGCTTGAAATTACTCTAAATCACTCTAGAGGATGAAAAAACACAGCTCAAGGTTCGTAGAGGCAATCCCCTGATTGAATGACTAGAGAGTGAGGTGGAAATGAGGTGGAAATTCCTCAAATATATATATATATATATATATATATATATATATATATATATATATATATATATATATATATATGCCAATGTATTTATTACAAGTGTGTCAATTTCATGTCAATTTTTTTTATTGAACATGTTTTTAAAATTACTTCACTTATTTTAAGCCTTATAAGTAAAGCACTCTTGAAATCTCGATCGGGTCTTGGTTCACCAATAAGTCAAATTTGTAAACTCAAAATGCTTTTCCTTATAAATTTTATAAGTTGAGTAGTCTTGAAAACATGATAAGGTATTTGTAGTGTTAATCAAGTTTTGATAACTACTTAGCTCATTTTATTTTCTTAAGGAAAGTTCCTCGATGAACCTGATTAGGTCTAAGAAATGTGAGTCATGTTTTTTAGATAACTTTACTTATTTTTAACAAAGTAAAGTAACTCAAAGAACTTGATTTATATTATAAAATTATTTGAGTCACCTTCAAGTTATTTAAATGACGAAAATAGATGAATGAAGGATATGGGTGGTGTTTTTAAGAAAGTGATTTCAATCCTCTAGATTAATATGAAGTAACTAAGAAGAAAAAAAATAAAGAGAAAAAAACATAATTAATACGAAAGCATTTTACTTAGGATACTAGCTTCAAACAATACAACTAACACACATTGTTATAATGTAAATTTTTTAAAAGGGAGCATCCCCAAAATCTAGAAGTGTCAAATTTTGGGGACACTAGCTAGCTCCGACCGGGGACACCCTTATTTCTATCATAAGAAAATAAACAAGGGTAAGATCTTAGTATCTCTTGTTTTAGTTTATATTCATTGAGTATGGAGTCATTACAAAAGCTTAGTCATAAAAACTACTAGACAAACTGAAACACAAAGACTAAATAAAATAAAATAAGAGATAAACTTTATTTATGTACAGATAGGATTTACCTTGCTACTCAATTTTTTTAGATCTTCATGTGTTTCCCATTGAAAGGTATAGGTAGTGCAATCCCATCTTGATGAGATAGGAAGAAACTATCTTTCCCAACAATGATTTTTATAGTAAAGGGTCCTTTCCATAAAGAATCAAACATCCCATGTTTTCCTTCCTATTCATTTTTATTATCCCATAAATGAACTAGATCTCCCACTTCAAATTTCCTATCTGTAGCTCCTTTAACAAATATATTCTTTACTTTTGCTTAATGATCTGTTAATTAATCAATAACTTAAACATGGACTTCTTGCAGTTCACTAAGAAGCATTATTATCTTACTAAGTTAAGCTTGATAAGTGGTGACTTTAATAGCTTTTTCAAATTGCAAAGGAGGAAACTCAAGGTTTATTGGTATTTCAACATTTGTTCCATATAGAAATTGAAATGGAGACACACCTATTACCTTCTTTGGAATAATTGTATCAGCCCATAATGTGTCAAATATATTCTTATGATAGGTCTTTTGATTGTTTTCCACCAATTTTTAGATGATGTTCATCAAATTATTATTGCTTGACTCAGCTTGTCCATTACCCTAAGGATAATGATTTGAAACATGAACTAAGTTTATTCCATAAGAGTATCAAAATTCAATGAGTTCCATGGAGGAAAAATTGGCTACATTATCTGTCATAGTTTTATGTGGTGCACCAAACCTGACAACTATATTTTCTTTTTATAACATCACATACTACATCTAATGTAGCCTAATTGACTGGGATAACCTTAACCCATTTACTAAAATAATTAGTAGCTATCATAATGTAGTGATGTCCAACACTAGATAGAGGATTCAACATAACAATGAAATCCATTCCCCATTATTGGAAAGGCTCATTAATAATTATTGGTTTTAGTGGCAAAGTAGGTTGCTTGACTCTTCCTATAAAATGCTGACATGCTTGACATTTAGCAACCCATTTAGATGCATTTTGAAATAAATTAGGCTAAAAATACCTTGCCCATAAGATCTTATTTGTCATGACTCTAGTTGAAAAATGACCTCCACATGCTTTGTCATGAAATGCCTTCAACAATTCAATTTGTTGTTATTTATGTACACAATGAAGAAAAACACCATAAATGCCATTTTTATATAGACCATTATCCCAAATAACATAATCCTTGGATTTCAACCTAACTTCCTTGTTAGATTATCTGGAATATATCCATAGTTCAAATAGTAAGCAATCTTGCTATACCATTTATTAACCAGATCAACAAAAAGTACCATGGGTAATTCCTCTTCTTCTTCATATTGATTTGAAAAGCATGTGTTTTCTCTAGAATCATGCTTGTTTTCTATCATCAACTAGCATAACCCTCTACCTCTTACTAGTTTTGTTAGTTTAATATCAAGATCAAACTTTTTCACCTTAGCTACCCAAATACCTCTCAGTAACCCAAATTCTTGTTTAGTTAGAATTGCTTTGACAATAGTGTCTAAGACATATACTATAATATGGGATGAAAGGATGTAATACCTAAAAACCATACATTATTTGACTATTTCAAAAACATGCTTTCCTATCTGAGAGTACTTCAATTCTAATTTTTTTAAGGGCTGACTCATAAAGGCTATGGGAGATTAATATCCTTCATCATTTCCCTACATAAGTATGGCTGACATAGTATGCTCTAAGGAGTAACAGTAAAGAATAAATTCCTTACCAAAATATGGAGAAACCAACACTAGGGCTTTAGCTATTACTACTTTAATTCTCTCAAATGCTGATTTTTCTTCAGCATTCCATTTAAAATCTAGATTTTTCTTCATCATATCTAATATATGGCATGTTAAGTTTTCAAAATAAGGGATAAACCTTCTTATAAAATTCACTTTGCCAGATAAATAATGTACACCTTTCTTAGATATAAGCATAGGCAAACTCTGAATAGCCTTTACTCATTTTGGATCAATTCTAGTCCCTTTAATTGATACTAAATGACCAAGGAGTTTACCCTAGATTATGGAAAAAATGGATTTCTTTAGATTTAAGGAAATCCCATGTTTTCTACATTAGATCAAGACTTATTTAAGGTCAACTAAGTGATTGCCTCTTTGTTTTGAAAACACTGTCAAATCATCCAAGTATACCATAATACTCTTATTGCTTAAATGAGTGAACACTAAATCCATAGCTCATTGAAAAGCTGCAATAATATTAATTAGCCCAAAAGGCATATTTTGATAAGCAAAAGTCCCCCATGGTATTATGAAAGAAGTCTTGTACTGATCCTCTTTAGTTACTTTTATTTGGTTATATCCTAGGAATCCATCTAGCATGGATATCATTTCAGACCCCATAACCACCTATAAAATATGATCCATAATGGGTAATGGATAGTTGTCTTTTAAAGAATTCTAATTTAGTTTTTAAAAATCAACACATAGATGTATCTCCCCATTTTTATTTCTCACTAGGATGATTTTTGATAACCATTCTAAATGATGAATTGGATAAATAATTTTTGTGTCTATAAGCTTCTAAATCTCAGCATGAATCATACCTGAGATGGTAGGATTGTGATGTCATAGATTTTGATTGAATGGATTTATTCCTAATTTAAATGGAATATAGTGTTGTACTTCTTGTGACTAAAAGAACTTGAAATATTTATATGACTAGGAAAATACGTCAATAAATTCTTTAATAAGTTTAGTAAAATCTTCTTTCTCTCCTTGTGAGTAGCACTTACCAATGTTAACCATCTTGCATTCTTCATTTCTTTAAAAAAATGTCTCTCCATATTCTTTCTTCCTTTTTAGGAACTTATCATGCTTATCCAAAATCTCTTCAAAATAAACTAAACCTTTAGGAATCTTATTCCCTTTAAGTTGAGTTATAGCTTAATCACTAGAAAGTTCATATTCAATAGCACCTATTATTTTTTTAAAGGAATGTGAAGTACTTCCTTTAAAATGTAGTCCTTCAAAATTATCTTGTTATTCTAAGAAGGTTTTTATTTATTTTTAATCATTGAAAAACTGTTAGTGCTCAAAATTATTAGGGACTATCGGGTGATAAATCATTTCCACTTTGTAGTCATCTTCCTTGAAGATTATTGGTTTTTGATCAACCCTAACCAAATATGCTATTACAACAAGTGAATCAACTCTAAAATTCTGATCACAAGATACTAAATTTATTGAGAAATCAAAAAAATACATCATAGAATTCAAAATTCTATCATGGTAGTATCTCAACTTGTCTTTCTTGACTTGATATTGTCTTCTAATTTGCTTGACTATAAGCTTAGCATCTCCTTGTACTCTAAGGAATTTTATTCCCTATTCCTTTTTTTCATCAAGACCTAACAAGAGAGCTTCATATTTAGTTATATTATTAGTATTTTAAACATGAGCTCAAATGAATAAGAAAAAACTTTGCCAGTTGGAGAAATCAACACTACTTATATGCCTAAACTAAGAAAAATACAACTACCATCAAATTATATAATCCATAACTCATCTTTATCCTTTTCTTTTTCTTCTTTAATCTCTTTGCTTGCTTTAAGAAAAAAATTTAATGACCTACTTATTCAAAGAGAATTTATGATCTTGGATCTTCAGATTTAGAAACTATGTATTTTAATTTCTTCTCTAGTTCCAACTTATAATTTACTCTAATAGGAATATGTGCACATGACCAATCCATTTTTACTTATCCTCCCAATTCTTTACAAAAATTTATACTAAGCAACATTGCATATGAGACTGAGATATCTGCTAACAAGATCATCATTTTAAGCCTTTTATCTAGGAAGGCTACTAGGATAGCTTAAGAATATTTAATCTATCCAATTAGGGGAACTTATCTTTAAACTGAGTAACATTTTCCTATAGACTTGGTCATAGAAATACGTAGGGCATCAACTACCTTTACTGGCCTAACATTCTCAGAGGCTCCCAAATTGAGGATACAATTACTTAACCTATATCTATTAATTCGTAAGGATACATAAAATTGTTATATCATGTCTGATATGGGAGTAGATGAGGATGAAACATCTACACATTTTTTATAAGAAGGGGTTAACCTAGGAATGGGTAAATTACCCTTTGAAACATTGGACACATTATTTGACCCCTTATTTGGAACATACTTCACTAATTTATTTAGCTGATCTGGGTTGGACCTTAAGTATTTAGCTTCTAACATCTTGATTTTATTTTTCTTTATGTGCTCAATGATGTCAAAAGAAGGAATTGGTATAGGGGAAAAGGAACTCACTTCAGTGGCATGAGTGCTTGAATTTGAAGCTTTAGGAAGTGGAGGGGGCATACATCTCTTTAGAAACAAAAGAAGAATATATAGAACTACCTCTCTTAAGAATACTTACTTCATTAGTAGGCTAATCCATCCCTTTCTCTTGTTCTTTTGATACCTTCTTAGTGAATTATTAAATTTGAGACCTTGTAAAGACTACAAAAGATTGACTATGATCTTCATGGAGTGCTTCTTCATAGTCAATTTATGATTCATACTCCAGGTAATTGTTAGAGTAGCCAATAAGATCTATAAAATCATTTTCATTAATAAGAAGTTGATCAATGCCATCATCTATTGAGCACTCTTCATTCATCTCAATATGGTTTCTTGGGATATCTTTAATTGCTAGTCTTTATTAAGGACTAGTAATCTGATTTCTATTCTAATTATTAAAGTTATGTGAAGGAGTATTCTTGGTTAGAGATGTATGAGTTTCTTGAGTAATTTGCCTCTTAACTCGAAGCAATTCATTGGCAAGTTTTTGCAAAACAGGATGTACAGTCAAAGGTATTTAAAAAATGGATGATTCTCCTCTACATACAGTCTTCTTGATCTTTCCAACCATTATTAAATCATCCTCTAGCTCTATTGTAAGATTTTGAGCAGCAACGAGGTTAGCTAGATGTGCCCTTCAAAGTTGGTAGCTAACTTCTTAAAGTTGAACACTGATGAAGAACTATTTTTTAGTATCTTCTATAGGAAGAACAACTTGTGGAGTCTTATAAAGCAATTTTTTAAATCTAGAAATAAAATCACACATGTGTTCCTATGGTTCCTTCTTGAGTTATGTAAGTCGTGTAAGTAATATGTGAGCATCCTCAATAGCTTTAAATCTTTTTTTTTACTTATCATGCATAGTCCTCTAATTGGTCATAATGCTTGGAGTAAGATGGTAAAACCATTTTTCTACTAAGTCATGTAGGGTCTCAACAAAAAGTCTCATAAAGACATCTTCATGCTCTACAATGATTACTCCACATGCTATGAATAAATCAACCAAACAATCATCAATATTTTTCTTACCATCACCAATAAACTTAGGAAAATAATTCCTTGAGCCTTTTGATAGGACATGCAAAGGAGGCATCAAATTGAATAGACCAATAACTGGTCCCCATGGAATGAGATACGATAGCTCCATGCTTCTAAAAACTAAAAACTAAGAACTAGTTGATTAAAGAATTCTAGATGAATTATCTTAAAGTTGATGCATAGTAGGAGTTGATTACCTAACAAATGAGAGACTATTTCTTCTAGTTCTATATTGGATAAGGAATTTGAAATTAAATTACTCTTATATCTCAAAGAAATGATCTTATTTCCCTTATGCTCTACTTGGTCTAGTGAAAGGTCAATTTTCTAACTTAAATTATGAAAATCTTCTGAAAACATAATTTTATAACTTGTTTTGATGAACTAGGGTACAATTGTTTGATAACTTATCATGCAATGATTTTGAGATAAAATGAACTGGTAGAAATGTAATTCCAGACTGACATGTAAGTGACTTATAGGTAGAGAACATTTAGTTCAAAATAAGAGCAATTAAGATATAAAAATAGACCACTGCATCATTCAAAGTTGCATTTAGTGCTTAAAGATAATGAAAACTAAGGATAAATTTAAGATGTGATGCATATAAGTTAAACACTTATGGTTAGGGTTTGATTCCCTAGCAGAATCACTAGAAACTATTGGCTATATATTTTACATGAAGTCAAAATTACCTAGGCATTCATGGGATTAAATCCCCTTCATTTAATGGTGAATATTCCATGTATTTTATTTATCTACTTAGTTATTCTCTATCTAGAACTATTTGCAATGTATATAAATTAAATGTAAATTGTTTTGTTTTGGGGGTATTACTTTAATGACTTCATTCATGAACGATAACAAAGAGATCCTGCAACAAGTAAGTAGTTGATTTTGAGAAATTTGAAAGAGAATAGGAGGCTAAGAAAATAATTGTAGTGTTTGAGAAAATAGAAGTTACATTTCACAACATGTAGCTTTAATAAAGTCTAATGCAAGTAGATAAATTTTTAAAAATGATAACTTTCGAACAAGCACTTTAAGAAAATTATGAATTCAATTCATATTTAAGGATAACACAAAGTTTACCATTTTATCTTTATAAAACACATGAAATAATTCCCATGGACAAAAAATTATTTAGGAAAGTCTATTTTCTTCTTATTCAAATCTAGAATAATTCATACAAGAAAATCTAATTATCTGAAACTAAAAGTTTTGGATTTCTTAAACTACTTGTAAAATTTTTGCTATCTTTGCTTCTCTACTAAAGTTTGTCATCCTCTGGCATGTATGCCAGCATTCATATTTATAAAATATAGAAAAAAACTGTAATCCCAATATGAGTCAACTTCTTCAATTCACATGTGATGCACTAAAATTAGAAAATGTTAAGGAAAAATTTCCCCAAACATCTCCTTTTGTGTCATGAAATGATCAGTGACAAGTATCCTTTTCTAAATTTCCAATTTGAATTGATTACAAATTATTTGCATGTAATGCAAAATTAGATGAATTAATATAATTTTATAAAAAGACTTTGAGTAATGACACTTGGATAAAAATTGGAGAAGTAAAGTAAAAGAAATGATTAACTTTAATCTCCAAGTAAGACTATTCTAATTCTTTAACTTCATCTCTACATTTCTCTCTATACTCGATATACTATGAAATTATTGATTGAATGACTCCATCATCTAGTTTTATAATTACTTGTCTCTCTATCTCAAACCTCACTATTTCCCTTTCAATCCTTTTACATTGAAATTTAGCTTCTTCAATATTTATCCCTATCCTCTTCAATTATGTTCGACATTTCATCAGCACTTTGATAGATTTAGTTGTGAAGGGGGTCATGGCTATGTCTATCCTCTATTTAAATTTCTCCATCAATTGTTCAGCTATTCTTAGGACATTAGTTTTCCATATTCTTGTGACCCCAAAGAAACAATCTTCTAGGTTAGTATTGGCATCACATGCATCTTTTTCTATCTTCTTCATTTCTTCAGTTATATCTAGAAGGATGCTTAAGCAAAAAGAAGGGAGATAATCTTCCTAATTTTCTTTAAGAAGGGAAAAATTTGTTACTTAACCATTATTTTCTCATCTAAATTCAATATATACTCTAGAATTTCCTACTAGAGTCTATAAATCCCTTCCTCATTCTCCAATTCAATTCTTATGGTTCTCATCTCAACTATCTTATTGAAAAGATCATTTTCAGCATCTTTACTGAGTGAAAATAATTTCTTAGTTATTTGACTCCAATTTTCAATCAATTTATTAATTACCTTAGCCTTATCTCTAGTCTCTTCCACCTCAGTAATCACTTGCTAATAAATCATATTATCTAGAAGTAAAACTTGTTAAGGAGTCAACATTACCACTTTGGCAAATATTTTACATGACTGATCATTCTACTTCTTTAATTTGGCTTTAGCAGCCTTCTCTTCATCAAGATTTTTAAAGAGAGTATCAATTAAAGTCTAAGTATCTTAATTAATTCCTTACATTTTAATATCTTCAAGGGATACTCTTGTGATTTATAGGTTTTCACTAGTTACTTTTGCTTTGTTGACTCTAGGCAGAGGAACTGCTATCTCAACAAATTTTTACCTTAAGGATTCAATTATGAATTTTGAATTAAATTTTTCCTACTTGGAACTCATTCATATTTTATCTATACTCTTTAACAATTTAAAATCCATTTATTCAAGATTGATCACTTCATTAGACCCTGAGGCTATTTGTAAAGCTAACCAAGATGAAAAATCTGCACTAGTGGAAGTAACTAAATGTGTAGTCATCTCATGATGTCCACTTATGATTATTAACTCTTGTGAAGGATCTTCTTGTGTAGGAGGTTATTTTAAATTTATAATTTATTCTACTTATCTTTTTCAACATATTTTACTTTTGCTTTTGTATCCCTTTATTTTCTCAAACTCATCTCTGCAATCCATCCAAAAATCCTCAAGTGCTAGGATATGCATATACTCAAGAGAAAAGATATTATGAGCAACACCTCTACAATAAAAATTTGCTCTAGTCTCAAAATGAACTTGAGTATAGTGATGATATATTTATTTCTATATATTTCTATCTTTGTAGATGCTTGGGCATTGATAATAACCAATGACAATAAGAAAATTGATGGTTGACTTATGAGATTTGGACTACAAATCATGCAACTCAAATAATTGCCTACTCATCTCCATCAAGAACCATTTATCACTTGGATACCTTTGTATTTTGAGTGGTGCTCCTAAGAATTCTCCTATTTTGAGATAAGTAGAGTTAAGAAATTGAATAAAAATACACCCATACAATGACACTACATCCCATGCTTCACCAAACACCCTTTTGTGCTTCAAAGGTTTTTCCACTTTTAAAATAAGCTCATCAAAGAAACTATAATTTACTATGATTTAATCCTTGTAATAATTTTCAAGGACTAGGTGAGAATAAAATTCATAGATTGGTACTATTGACAAATTACCATTAGTCTTTAACCTTGAAAAATCCCTGGTGAAAGTTGCTGCATACACCAAATATGATGTCATCTTGAAATCAAGAGTATATAACACATTATTTAATTTTTCATCAATGATATCACTGATCATTCTTGCCTAATCAATTTAAAAAGAACTCTAGGTTTCATCAATAGTCCTAATATAGGCATACCTCCATCATGAAAACCATTTGGCATTCTTTTTCCCATTGATTATGCACAATAGTTGAATGATATTATCTACTTCTTGATTAAAATTATACCTAAAAAGGTGTTTGGGAAACCTTGAGAGTTTCTTAACCTTCTTCAATTAATAAGTATTAATGATCTTGATACATTCAGTTATCTTGGTTTCCCACTATTTCTCAATTGCCTCTATTGATATATCAATTACTATTGGTGAGGTTGGGATTTTCAATCAATAGTTGAGATATTATACATCATGCCTTATGATTATACTACTAGTAGTATCCCTCACTACCCTAGATAGGCAATCATATAATTTTTGACATATAATAACAAACTTGAGAAGCTAAGCTGAGCTAGGGAGATATGTTTCTTGTAGACTGATGTTATTGGTCATGGCATGTAGAAGTGGAGTCTTTGTAATAGGCTTGGATCTTTCCAATAGCTCAGTAATAGATACATGCCACATGTTTATTTCATTTATTTTAGTGAGGTTTTATGAAATGTATGATTCAATAGGATATCCCTTATACTCATATTTCATTGTCAGTTATTAGGTCTTGACTTTCTTTGCCTTTGTTTTTCCTTTGCCCTTCTTGATCAATTATAGATTATCCTCAAGTACCAACTTTGAGACCTCTTCAATGATCTTACTTTGTACTTCCACTTTTTCTACTTCCCTCTTTGACTTTCCTAATGGTTTTGACCCAAACATTTATTCCTTTGAATTCTGAAGAACACTTGATAAGTGATTTAAGATACTTGTTAAACACTTCAACTGATTAAGAAATCTAAGAACAAGGTTAACTTGCATTCCTTTTAAATCTCAATAAGTTCTTAAAATTTAAATAATTTATATCTCTAAAAACTCAAGTAACTTACTTTTAAGCTAAAAGTCTTAACACATCTAGGTTGATCTTACAAGGTAATCAATTTTGGGTTTTTGGTAGTGGATAAATTTGTATTTACAATGTCAAAAGACTTCAGGTTTTTTATAGAAAAATACTTCAAGCTTCCCATAGCTAAAGACTTTAGGTTTCCCAAAGATAAAAACTTTGGGTTTTTTATATAAAAAGACTTTGAGTTTCCCATGTAACAAGAATTTAGGTTTTCCATATAACAAGACTTTAGGTTTCCCATATAACAAGACTTTAGGTTTTCCATATAACAAGACTTCAGGGTTTCCATAGAAAAATGTTGGAGATATTATCATTGATGTCAAAGTTCTAACATTATTTGTGATAAAGGCCCCATTGCATTTAATGGAGTTTTTATTATTCATATCTTGGCTAATATGTGTTAATATTTATTTAATATTAATGAATATATTTTTGGTTTCATATAAGTCAAAAAAGGGCCCATGAATAAGTCAAATAGTCATGGGATAAAGACAAAAGAGGAATGGGACACATTTTCTCATGAAGAGTCATCTTGAGTAATTCCAAGAGTCAACATGTGAAGACAAAAGAGGGTATGGTACATTTTTCTATGAATGGACACATTGAGGAATACAAAAAATCATCAAGATAAAGACAAAAGAGGAAATGACACATTTTCTTATGAAGGTTCACCATATGACTTTTCAAATGCAAGGATACAAAGGGTCATGCATGTTTGGCACTGTTTTCCATGAGGATTGAAGGGTTACAAAGGGTGAATGCCAAAGTTCATTTCGAAAACTATAAATAAAGACTTGAGAAGCCATTTGTAGTGTGCAAGAGAGTGCATGGTTTGTATTAGTTTTTGAAGAGAGAAAAGAAGGATATATTGAAGAGTTTTATCATTTTTTGATTATATAAATTTTTTTAGATAGATCTATTTTATACACAAGAAGATTTAGTGCTCCTATGGGTTAGTGCTCACAAATATTTTCAAGGGGTTGGTGCTCCTATGGGTTGGTGCTTAGCAAAGGGGTTGGTGTTCCTGCAAGTTGGTACTAAAAAATTTTGTAATTTTAGTTGGTTCTCATTCATATACTTGAGTTATTTTTATTGCATATCTTGAATGTGTTATTAATTTTTTAATTAAAATAAATCTCATTAAGTAAAAGATATATAATATACTAATTCACTCCCCTCTTAGTATATTTTGTTCTTAACAATTGGCATCAAAGAAGGGTCTTTTGGAAAAAAATTTATAGATTTAGGGTAGATTAGGAAAGCATGATGGCTAGATCACATGAAGGTTTTTCTAAAAATAAGTCACCTTTGTTTGATGAGACAAATTATAGTTTTTGGAGCATCATGATGAATACTTATTTGATGGCCTTTAAATTTGACATTTGACAAGTAGTGGTGGAGAAATATGAAGATCCACAGACACATATAACTACTTCGATGGAAAATAAGGAAAGTGAAAATATTGTTAATGGTTTAAATGTTAACTTATGTGCTTTATGTGAATTAGAATTTGTTAAAGTTATGCAACGTAAATCTGCTCATGAAACTTGGATAAAACTTGATAATATTTACAAAGGTGATGGAAAGGTTTAACAAGCTAAGCTTCAGACTTTCAAAAGATAGTTTGAGAGTTTGAAGATAGAAGAGGAAGAAAATATAACAAGTTATCTTTTTGGGGTTGATCAAATAGTTAATCAGATTCAAGGTCTTAGAAAAAATTTAGAAGAATCAATTATGGTTCAAAAAGTTTTGAGATCTCTACCATTGAGATATGATGCAAAAGTTTTAGCAATTGAAGAGATGAAGAATTTATCCAAGCTAAATATGGATGAGCTACATTGTATTCTTATGGCATATGAGATGTGGACCAAACAAGAGAAACCCTCAAAGAGAGAAGATACTTTCAAGACATCAAAGAAAGAGAAGGCTAAGATTCAAGAATCAAGTGACAATTCTAGCAATGATGAAGATGAATGGAGCTCTATTCATTTGTAAGATGAAAAAGGGCACAGGTAAATATCAAGGAAAATTACATTTTAAATGTTTTAATTGTGAAAAAATTGGACATTTTATAACTAACTGCCCAAATAAGGGTAATGGTGACAATGAGGAAGAAAATTCTACATATAATAATAATTTAAAAGGAAAATTCAAGAAGGGATTCAAAAGAGTATTTTGTATTCTAAAGATCCTAGCTCAGTCAAAGATAGTGGAGTCAATGATTTAGAAGAAGAAGAGATTCTATGCATAGCCATAGATGAAGATGCCTCTGCAAGCAAAAATATATATGATCAAGAAGAAGACTAGGATGAAGACAAAGTGAATCTAGAAGGAGAACTCATTTTTACCTTAGAAGACTTAAAATCTCTTGAGAAGAAGAATCAAAGATTAAATCTCTAGATCGAGAAAAATAAAAAGGAGTCAAAGGAAACAACTAAAGATCTACAAGCACACTTTGAAGAAGCCAAATAAATGAAGAAGATCTAATGGCATAGTTTTAAAAAGTAAGTAAAAAATTTTAAAATTATGTTATTGAAATTGCCTCTTTAAAATTAGATCTTGAGAAAACAAATAAAGCAATCAATGATAGAGCATTCAATGATTCAAAATTTGAGAATAACACTAATATGTTGAATAAGATATTATAAAGTCAAAGATCAATGTTAGATAAGATAGGTATTAGATTTTAAAAAGATAAAGGGGAGGCCACTTCTTTCACAAACAAGGAAAAATGAAAGAATTATGTTGTAGCTCTTACAAAATAAGAATAAAAAGGGAAGGAGTTAAAAATATAGAGGAAATCTCAAATAAAGAAGGCTGGAAAGAATAGAGCTACAAAAGGTAATTAGGTTAGAGATAAACAAACATGTCCTATTTTATGGTTACTATTTTTATTTAAATGGATATGATCATAAGAAAATAAAATGTCTAAAAAGGGTTAACAACTTCAGAAATAAGGAGAAGGAAAGTCATGTAGAGTCAAGTAGAAGCCACAACTCTTTTGCTCCTCTATCAAGATTTAATGAAGAGGCCATAGTATGTTAAAAGTGAAATAACTTTGGACACATTGCTTACTACTGTATAAGTGTGTTCAAGTCAGTGAACAAGGACTAGATTTTCAAGGTTCCATTCATCAAGAAGAAAGTTCAGATAGGTTCATGGCAAAAGAAACAACCTAAAAAATTTATGTTGGTACAGATAGATTTGTATGCAATAAATTAATAAAAGAAATGGTTCATTGATAGTGGATGTTTAAGGCACATGATAGAAGACAAAATCAAGTTCATAACATTGAAGGAGATCAATGGTGGCACAATGAAATTTAGAGATAATACTACTCCTAGAATTGCCATAAAAGGTACACTATGTTTGGATAATGGTAGAACTAAAATTGAAAATGTTTTGTATGTAGAAGGTCTTAAGCATAATCTTCTGAGTGTAAGTCAAATGCATGATTAGGGGCACACACTAAAGTTCTTTGTATAAGTTTTTGAAATTAGGAGAAAAGATTCAAATGTGTTGGTTGTAGATGCTCAAAGAATAGGAAATAATTTGTATATGTTATTAGACATCAAAGGTAAAATATGTTGTCTAAATAGACTAAAGAAAATTGGCTATGCCATAAGAGAGTGGGACATAAATTTTGACAATCTTGTCAACATCAGTAAGAAGAAAGCAATCAAAAATCTTCTAAAGATTACAAAGCCATTTGACATACTTTATGAACCGTGTCAGCATGGGAAGCAGGCCAGAAGGTGGTTCAAAACAAAACAGTACTCAACAACTCAAATGTTAGAGCTTATTCACACTAGTCTATGTGGACCTATGAAAACTCAAAGTAATCAAGGTGAGAAATATTTCATGTTACTTATTGATGATTTTTCATGTATGACTTGGGTAATAGTTTTAAAGAAAAAAATAGAAGCTTTTAGATATTTCAAAGCATTCAAAGCATTAGTTGAGAATGAAACTAGTTTGAAGATTAATTGTCTAAGATCATATCAAAGAGGATAATTCATGTTAGATCAATTTATTGAGTTTTGTGAAGGTCATGGAATAAAGAGACATTTTTAGTAATCAAAATTCCATAGCAAAATGGAATAGTTGAACGGAGAAATATAATACTTTAGGAGATGGTGAGGACAATGTTAAATGAATCCAAGATACTAGATAAACATTGAGAAGAGATAGTTTCTATCATAGTGCATATTCAAAATAGAGAAGTATTGAGAGTCAATAGTGACAAGACTGCTTATTAGCTATGGAAAGACAAACTATAAATCATTGATTATTTCAAAGTTTTTGGTAGTAGATGCTTCATAAAGAGAACCAATGAAAAACTTGGTAAGTTTGAATCTAGAGCAGATGAAGGTATATTTATTGGTTATTCTTGAAAAAGTAAAGCTTATAAATTTTATAACAAAAAAACTAAGAAAATTGTTGAAAGTGTAAGTGTCAGGATAGAAGAAAATGGAACATAAAGAATCAGTGATCGAGTATACATTCCTAAAATCATTAAAGAGAAAGATTTTGAAGAATCTGATGAAGATGAGAAGGAGAAAAAAGACACCAAAACTCCATCCAAATATGTGTAGAGAAATCATAATGAAAGTGACATCATCAGGGACATAAATGAAGGAATTCACACCATAAGAATGATGGCAAGTGAATCTGAGCAAGTTAATTTTTATTTGTTATCCAATAATTAGAATAGAACATTTTTAGAAGATAGACATGATAAACATTGGGTTAAGGAAATGGATGAAGAATTAAATCAGATAGAAAAGAATGATACTTGGGAATTAGTTCCTAGACCAAAAGATCACAATGTGATATGAACAAAATGGGTCTACAAAAATAAGTTGAATGAAAATAGAGAAGTGATTAGAAATAAAGAAAGATTAGTATGTAAAGGATATGTTTAGATTGAGGGAATATATTTTGAAGAAACTTTTGCATTAGTAGCAAGGCTAGAGGCTATTAGAATGTTTCTTGCATATGCAGTGTTTAAAATTTTCAAAGTGTTGTAGATGGACGTCAAATTTGCCTTCCTAAATGGGAATCTAGAAGAAGAGGTCTACATTGAGCAACCCAAGGGATTTATTATCACAAATATTAGTAGCCATGTATGTAGATTGAAGAAAGAACTATATGGATTGAAACAAGCTCTTAGAGATTCATATGTAAGACTTGATAAGTACCTATAGGATCAAGGTTTCAAGAGAGGATTTACTTACAATAATCTCTACATCAAAAAAAAAGGTGAGCATCAATTCATTGTTGTGGTATATGATGATGACATCATTTTTAGAGGAAACATTGAAAAGATGATAAAATAATTTTTTGATAATATGGAAAAAGAATTTTAGATGTCTATTCTTGGAGAATTGTCATTTTTCTTAGAATTGTAAATATTTCAGTCAAATAAAGGAATTTTCATATCTCAAAGTAAATATGCCAAGGAAATGTTGAAGAAATTTGGTTTTGAGGATTATGCACCAGTTGGCACACCAATGTGTATAGGAAATAAGGTGAGTAAGGATGAATATTCACCTATTATAGATAAATATTTATATAGATCTATGATTGTTAGTCTTTTATATTTGATAGCATCAGCCCAAACATCATGTATGTATTAGGTATGGTTGTAGGATATCAGTAAACTCCACAAGATAGTCATGTTTAGTTGGTGAAAACAATATTCAGATATATCAAGGAGACATTAGATTATGGATTATGGTATTCAATAGGTAGAAATTTCAATTTGGTTACTTATACATATTTAGATTGGGTAGAGTGATTAGATGATAGAAAGAGTACAAGTGGACGAGCTTTCTTCCTTGGTGATAGCTTAGTATCATGGCTAAGCAAAAAGTAGAATTTAGTATCACTTTCTATAGCTAAAGTATAATATATTGTAATAGTATTGTGTTGTACTCAAGTGCTTTAGATGAAGCAAACTTTGGAAGATATCAAGGTAAAATATGATGAACCTATTTTTATTTTTTATGACAACATAAGTGATATTAATATTTTAAAGAATCCAGTAATGTATTCAAGAACAAAACATATTCCCATTAGATATCACTTATTGAGAGAGTAGGTTGCAAATCAATAGGTTAAGATGGAATATATCAGCACTATAGAGTATATTGTAGATATTTTCACAAAGGTACTACCAAAAGACACATTTGAGTATCTACGGGAGAATTTGGGATTAATTTCTTTTACATCATGTCATTGAGGATCAACATCAGTTAAGGGGGAGCTATGTTTTAGCTCTAGGTAGACCCTTTTCCATTGATGTCAAAGGGGGAGAAGAAGAAAAATAGGTATAGGTATAGGTACAAATGGAAAAATAGGTATAGGAAATAAGTACATGTTGCTATAGTAAAGGGGAGTTACTATTTGTTTTTTAGATGGTAGTATGTGTTGGTTTTAGGATGTGGTAGTTTCAGTTTGATTTTTTCATTAATGACAAAAGGGGAGAATATTGTAAATATTGTCATTACTATCAAAGGTCTAGCATTATTGGTGATAAAGGCCCCATTGCATTTAATGGTGTTTTCAATATTCATATCTTGGATAATATGTGTTAATATTTATTTAATATTAATGAATATATTTTTGGCTATATATAAGTCAAAAGAAGGCCCATGGAGAAGTCAAAGAGACATGGGGTAAAGACAAAAGAGTAATGGGACACATTTTCTTATGAAGAGTCATCTTGAGGAATTCCAAGATTCACCATGTGAAGACAAAAGAGGGCATGGTGCATTTTTTAGTGAACAGACACTTTGAGGAATATGAAAAGTCACCAAGATAAATACAAAAGAGGAAAGGATGCATTTGCTTATGAAGGGTCACCATATAATTCTCAAATGCAAGGATATGAAGGGTCATGCAAGTTTGGTGCCATTTTACATGAGGATTGAAGGGTCAAAAAGGGTGAATTCCAAAGGTCATTTAGATAGCCATAAATAAAGGCTTGAGAAGCCATTTGTAATATGCAAGAGAATTCATGGTTTGTATTTATTTTTGAAGAGAGAAAAGAAGGAGATATTGTAGAGTTGTATCATTTGTTAAGTAAGAAATATTGAGAGATAGTTGTGTTTTATACACAAGAGGGTTTGGTGATCATGTGGTTTGGTGCTCATAAATCTTTGTAAGGGGTTGGTGCTCTTATGGGTTGGTGCTCAAAAATAGTTACTGTGTTGGTGCTCCTTCAAGTTGGTGCTTGTGAACTTTGTAATTTGAGTTGGTGATCATTCATATACTTGACATTGTTCTCCATGGTTTTTCCCACTTTGGGTTTTTACATAAAAATCTAGTGTCTCCCTCTCTCTCTTATATGGTGAATATTATTGTTTCAATTTTATTGCATATCTTGAATGTGTGATTAAGTGGTTAAGGAAAAGAAATCACATTAAGTAAAAGATATATAATATCTTGACTCACCCCCCCCCTCTCAGTATATTTTTTGATTAACACAAAAGGCTTTAGGTTTCCCATGTAACAATACTTTAGGTTTTCCATATAGCAAGACTTTGGGTTTCCCATATAACAAGACTTCAGGTTTTCCATATAACAATACTTTAGGTTTTCCATAGCCAAATACTTTGAGTGGAATAAACCTGATTAAGACAAACTTCTAATGTGCTTCAAGGTCATTTTTAATGATTACTTATAACTTGAAAACCAAGATATAAATAATGGAAACCCTAATTAGGTCAGACATTAAGACTCAGTTTTCTTAAGACAAGTTACTAGTGAACATAAACCCAAAACAAGTTAAGGTGAGTAATAAACCCGATTTAGTCTAAAAAATTAGGGCAGCCTTCAATGTTTTGATTTTATAGTTTTTTTAACATGGAAAGATCATAACAAGGTTTGAAACCACAAATTTTAGCTAAAAAAGATAACCCTAACAATAGATTTGGAAAAGAAGATGAGTATAAAAAACATAACAATAGAGAAAACAAAACAGGATGAAAAGAAAAATAGAGGAAACATAATTTCTTAAAAAAAGAAAATAAAATGGAGAAAATGAAACAAGAATGATTTACATACCTCAAAATCAAATGGGTAAAAGATAGAAACAACTGAAATTTCTCCAAATCACTCCAAAGGTTGAAAACACATAGCTTAGGGTTCATAGAGGTAATTACTTGATCAAATGATTGGAGGGTGAGGTGCAAATGAGGTGGAAATTCCCCAAATTTATATATAGGCCAATGTATTTATTAAAAGTGTGTCAATACCACATTATCTTTCTTTATTGATCAGGTTTCTCAAATTAATTTTCTTATTTTAAGTATTATAAGTAAAGCACTCTTGAAATCCCGATCACATCTTAGTTCACGAGTAAGTCAAATTCATAAACCCAAAATGCTTTTACTTATAAATTTTATAAGTCAAGTAGTCCTAAAAACCTAATAGGGTATTTTTAGTGTTAACTGGATTTCAAAAACTACTTAAATCATTTTATTTTCTTAAGTAAAGTTCCCTGATAAACCTGATTAGGTCTAGGAAGTGTGAGTTGGGTTTTCGGAATAACTTATTTTTATTGAAGTAAAGTAACCCAAAGAACCTAATTTACACTAGAAAATGAGATGGGTCACCTTCAAGTTATTTAAATGATGAAAATGGATGGATTAAGGATATGGGTGGTGTTTTTATGTAGGTGCTTTCAATCCTCTAGAGTAATTTGAAGTAACTGAGAAGAAAGCAATAAAAGAGAAATAAACATAAGTAAGACCCAAGCCTTTTATTTAGGAGACTATATTTAGATAATACAACTAACAAAAATACTATTAGAATGTAATTTTTTAAAAGGTTCTGTCCCGAAAATATAGAAGTGTCAAATTTTGGGGACACAAGTTTGCACATTTAAGATCCCTAAGTTTAGCAAGCTTTGCAAAAAATTATGTAAATTTATTTAAATAAAAACTATATTTGACTGAATAAGCTCAAAGATATATCTAAACTTGAGAATATCAATTATATTTACAATCCTAAATCTAAATAAACCTAAATTTATAAATAATCAATCAATATTTGAACAAACTTTTCCATCACTAATTTTAAATGAGGAAGACTTACCAAAGTTGAGCTACCTTTTCAAATATTTACCATGAATCTACAAAGAATGACCATATTCAACTAAATGAGCCTAAAGATTAGTCTCAAACCATGTGCATCAATGATATTTACACAATTATGCTAAAATAAACACAAATATGTAAATAATTCATTTATATTTGAACTAAATTTAATAAAATTATCAAAGATACCTTTAATTTACAAAGATTTAAGTAATGCCCTCCTTCTAGCACCAATGGAATGGATTCCCTATTGATGCCCATATCTATATCAAATGTGGTTCTGATTGTTTATGAAATAATACTCATTTTTGAATTCAAATAGTACAATGCATGAGTTGTAGGTTGTGATAATCTTATTATCTTTGATGGAATAATGGTAGAACAAGTGAACTATTTCACAATATTTATGAATTTTGGTTATTGGGAGTAACTATGGCCTGATAGTTAATCTTTATGAAAATGAAATCAATATTGGCTAATTAAATTGAATTATTTTCAATTAAATAAATCTAAATACTAAGCTTAAGTGTATATATACAATGAAACTATTCTAAAGTTAATTGATTAAATAAATAAGAAAAATGAAGGTTAGGGTAGAGAAAGAACATGTTGATCTTGCTAATATTTTAACATAGTTATTATGAAAAAGTTTAAATGTCATATAAATTTTTAATTAAAACTAATTTATAACATTAAATAGCATAAGCTCAAATCTTACTACGCATCAAGCAAGCATATGAGGAAATGAAATAATGCAAATAAGAACTTGATTTACTTTGAAGATTTACTCTTGCAGATAAATAACATAAACACATCCATAAAAAGAACATAGAAAATGAAATAAACCTAAGAAATTTTAGTCAACCTATCATTGGCACAAGTTAACAACTCTACATTTGGAGTGTGCACATAAGAAATTAATAAGAACCATTCAAATCTTTATTGCAAACCCAGACAATTGAGAGAGAAGCCTTGATACGATTCACATAAACAAATGAGACAAACTTTATAGAATTCCTTGTTTGCATTAAATTACTCAAAAATTATGACAAGTATTCTTACTCAAAACTCCCTCCATTTTTACAGTGGACAATACCTATTTATATAGATAATTCATGAGTTATGCTAAGTATTCATGTCAAATTACAATACTACAAGTGTTAGGGATAAATATCCCTTATACATCTTTCAATAATACTCTAGACACTTCCTAATGGACTGACCTATTGGCAATGTGATTTATAAGTTGCACATGCCTTTACAAAATAATATTCTCTTTTTAAAAATATTATACAAGTTAAGCTACAAGAGGAATATTCCTAAATCAACTAGTTTGGCCTTGAAATCACTTTGATGTTGAAGTGCCCTATTACTACTATTTCAAGATCTTCATTACCTTGGCGTGTTTCTCATCTATTAACTTAAAATTCACAATAGGCTCTATGAATAGTCCATACTCTTAATTTTATACGTCTCTAAATTATTTCTCATCCTTTCCCATGCTTCTTTAACAATCCTTACATTCTCTATCCTTTCTATAACATTAAGGATCATGTCTAAGATCCTGTTATTATCAGCTCCAATCCTTCCTTGGATTTGGTTTCTCACTTTAAGCATGACCTGAGTAGATATTAACTTGAATTCTTCATTGGTGATTAGACCCATGGGGCTGAGTGAATTTGGGTCAATGATAATACTCCCATGTATCTACTTTATCCTACTTATCAGCTACTTGCCATCTTCATGAAGGTCCTCTAAGATCTTGGACCATTTTCTTAGACCCTTGATCTTGTCTACCAAAATTACCATGGCCATATTTAGGTCAACCAAGCTAATTGTTTCAAAGCCAAGAATTTGATCCTCTGTTAAGATACTTATCAAATATTTTATTTTGTTGTTTGATTTCAATCATTGGTCGAATAGATTCATAGCCATATTATTATGTTGTCTCACCACATTCTATTTGGATTTCATTACTTTCAAAGAGTTGAACATATAAAACAAAGATCCTTAAAATATTTCTATCATGTCCTCCAGTACTGACTAGATAGCATGTTTTTCCAAATTTTCCTTTTATTTTTATATACCTTAAAGGGTATATTACTATTATGCTAAATGTGTTTTGTCTAATTCAAGCATGTTCTAATAAAATATGGGATTCTCATCGGGATTTAGTACTACCACTAGAGTCAAATTGATCAAAGGTTCTGCTTTCTAGAAAGTGATCTCCTCTCCACCAACCATGACCTTCTTCTCTATTACTCTCTACAATCTAGCTATCCTTGGGTCAAACTTGATAGTAACTAAGGATTGTGTTACTTTTGGTGAAGGTATCTCTATTTTGGCTCCACTTGGTTCTTTTAGGGTAACAAATATTCTTTAAACTTTGTTTTGTAGAGCTACAGTTTATGGCTTGATCTCTTCATGCAAGGGGATATTGATGGCTTACATCATATCCCAAGGATGATGTGAAGTAGGCAGTTTTGTAATCTAGGTCCATAAATAAACCACTCTATAATATATTGAGCATATATCAAGTTCTCTTCACTAAGTAAATTGACTTCAGTTAAAGTATGAGTGACACTCACTTTGGGTTTCTTGGTGTTTACTGGAATAATGGCTACTTCATCCCTTCTCTTGGGAGTATCCATAAGAACTAAGTCCAATACTACCTTACCTTTTTATTCCTTGGCCTTTTTTAATTTAAGTATCTCCATCATCTAATTCATAAGTTAGTGATAACATTTTGAGTGCATCCACTATAGATTCATAAGTCTGAACATACTTCTTGATTAATATGCTAACTCTCTACATGGGATGACCAATTATGGCATCATTAAGGGATGGATAAACATAATCACATATGAATTGGATGTGATCCCTATACTTTAATATGTTTATCCTAGAATAGTACTATGAAATAGTTTGTGTTCCACTGGGTGATGACTCCCTTTGATTTGAGATCTTTGTAGTGGCATAGAGATCATCCAAGAGGTATGACATCATATAAAAATGGTTTTGCTTCTTATTCCCACTTTAAAATATTTAACTACTAAAATAAATGCTAATTATTTCACCTATAGGAGGGGTAATCTATTTTTCAACCATTAAATAGACAATTGGCACCGAAACAAGATCAACATAGGCTGTGGTGGAATTTCCACATAACTTATTCAAAATTTTCATAATCATCCTAATCCCAAGTTTGAATTGGTCAATGGGGATGTTCTTTCTAAAGTCTAAAAATACTTGGTTCTAATAATACAACCAAATGGTTAATATGTTCTTTAAATCATGCTCCTTAGATTAGGAATTAATTAGAGCAAGGTCTATTTGTGGTTTGGGAAAATTATAGTAATTCTCAAAGGTTACAATGGAGATATATGACATATTTATTTGAGTGTGTTCATTAATTATCGATCCTTTATCTACTTTACCATCCTTAAAAATTAGATCAAAGGTATCGATACAATGGATTACCTTAGGTTTAGCTACCACATAGTGTAGGCTAGTCATTTGAATTACAACTATGTCATAATATAGTCTCCTAAAAGATATATTATTCTCCTCTATCTAATAATGGCAATATAATTTTTAATGGTCAAAAATATCTTTGATTAATTTATATCTCATGTATTTAAAGTAGCGGGGTCAAATTCAATGTTTTTGAAATCACTTCCTTCCACATTTGAGGTCAAATACAATTCCACGTCCTTTTTTGAGACACCCCTCTAAGTTTTTATGGATGTAAGTTTGATAAAATTACTCACCAATAGCCTATAATTAAATTCTAGACTGAATTATCCTTACAAAAACAAAAATTTAATTCTCCTTAGCTTGATTGCAATGAACACAGTCAAATTAGGTCTTTCATATAACCTATATTTTCTTGGAGTTTAATCAGGTTTGCACAAATAACAAAGTGAGATTTGAGAGCTTTGTGACTTATATTTTCATTTAGATCTTGTATTTACACCTTTACATTTGAGGGTCCATGAAATCTCTAAAATTGACTTGGCACTTATGTGGCTCCACCATGTCGCATAACTCATTAATATTTAAAAAGTGATTATTTATCCTTTAAGACATGTGTCAACATATCATTGGGTCTCATCTTATTGAAAGACCTACCTTGCCTTGCACCATTTATTTGGATCTACGAGGTTGAGTGTTATTGGTTGATTTTAGCTTGGTAGCTGAGATTACGCCATGTGTCACTTTCACAGGCCTTCTTTATGCTTCCAACTATTATTTTCCTCCAAAGTTAATGTATTTACACCATATGGTATCTTATCATTCATCATTTTAATCTTTTAAAATTCATATATCAATACACACCATGGGATCATGGTTACATGGATCAACATGTGCCATCAATATAGATCCTCTAGGTTATATCCTTTGTTCCATGAGACATTGATTTTCAATCTTAATCTTTATGATGGTGACACTTGTCACCTTATTACTCCTAAGGATTCATTAAAGTTTTGACTGAATGCTTATCATTGATTGAAATGTGTTGATCTGGTCATATACCATCGATATTTGGGATAATTTTCAATTTTTAACTTTCCATCATGGGAATGACACTTTTCATCTTTGTGCTTGATCATAAGGCTTGTTGACATTTTGACCTTACTACGTGCCATTAGATCTACTTTGAGTGGGTCAACACATATTATTATATCTTGATCTATGGATTTGGATGTGATTGGTTGCTTTGTTTACTTGCAAGATCTTTGAATTATTGATGCCTTGCTCACCATAGGATCATCCTTGCCTACTCAAATGTGCATCATTGATCTAGATGCTTAACTTTTGACTTTGTATGGGTCTTTGTGAACCATAGATCTTTTGCTTGATGCCCAATATCTTGACACTAGTCATCTTTTTGTTGGTCCATTTTGTTCTAATGGACAAAACAAAATAAAATAAGGATTAGGGAGTGTATAGGACTTAGGATAAAATATTTAACCTAAGGTTTTGGTCACATTATTAAATGTGATTAAGAACCTTAGGTTGAGATTTTAGACTGTGTAAAATATAATAAAAGACCTTAAATTTAATTATCCCATACAGATAATAAAATAATTAAGGGGTCTTGGGTCATTAATAACTTAGCATTAATATTTTAGACTAAGGTATTATTTGTGTTAATAAACATGAACAATATCTTAGGATAAAATATAAGCTAAGTTTAAAAAAAATATAAAGTGTTCCCAAGTAATTTTCATATAAAGTGACCCCTCATAAATTTGAATTCAAATTTAATAGGATCAGGATAAAAATATTAGACTAAGGTTTTTTATATGTTTGCACATGAAATAAATTGAATAATTAATATCTAATGACTAATCAAAGGGTCATTTTATTGTTAAAGCTCAAAACCCTAGACATTGTCCACAATGTTTAGACTCCATTAAACCTACAACCTAGAAACAGAAAAGAAACTATTAGCAACATTAAGAAAAATAAGACAAGAATCAAATGGAAACATGTCAGATAATCTAGATGAGAACCAAGTGTGGATGATTTTCAAATAAATAAATATGATCAAGTGACATTTTCAACTCAAAGCACAAATTTGTAAAATTAGAAACAAAGGTCCCCATTTTTAGAAATGTGGGTATGTTGACCAAAACACTATAAAATAGAGATAAAAAGTGGGTGTTTTACCTTATTTTACTTCATCCTTTCCGAGCTTTATCTCTTTGTGTTGTTGTTGGACTTGATGTCTTGTTGGTTGATTTGAATTTATCAATACTATATTCTCTTTCTCAGCTAGTTTTAAGACCAATTCGAGAGATAAAATTTCTTGTATGAGCACGTCTTTTTGTTTTAGGATTCATAAGGAATCCCACATGATCATACTAACATTTGAATTATTCATATTATTATGAATACTATGAGGAACTGTACTTACCCTTGGCTGCACTTTTTGAATAGTTGGTTGATCTTGAACATGTGATTTTTGATGATATTTTTCTACCTCTACATCCCAATTTTTATATGGTATAGGGGAAATAAACTAATTTTCATATATCTTATGGATATTTGAAGGTGCACTTGAATCATGACCAACCTCTTTTATCTCCTCTATAGCCATATTTTTGCTCTAGTCATATTTGCAACCACACTACTTGATGTACTTTAGTCACTAAGTTGAGTCAAGTCCACATGATCATCTAACTACCAATTAAAAAAAGTAAAATAAAAATTCCCTTCACCATGAGTCATCTTGTCTTGGTGTATTTCCATACCTTCATTATGTTTAATCTCTTGAGGATAAACCTATTATTAATTCATCTGAGACATGACTATAGATTGATTAACTAATCCTAGATATTTTAAGTCATTTGATGGCTGCCAACCTAAATCCAACATCATGTTATTATAATTTTAGGGCATGGTAACAATAGCATTATAAGATGATGGATCATTTGGATCAATAACTACATATGGTTTAGCTTGCATTATAGCTCCTTGACCTTCGTAGGATGACTTTTTTTAATCTAAAAACTTGATAGGGTGGCATATTATCTCTGAAGGGTTGATAATTAGGTTGAATAGGCATTTGGAAAGGCCTATTTTCTTGATATCACTACCTCTTCAATTGGACAATCTCATTCCAAAAGGACTATGACATCCCTTTGAGCTCTCCTATATTAGTTAATTGGCTAAGAGGGGATAAATCTTATGCTTGGGGGATGGAATATGAGCTAATTTAGGATCTTGAGTGGTTGGTATATGTTGTGTTTTAGGTAAAAAAGGCATAGGAGGTCTAGGTGCCAATTTTCTATCTTGTATCAAACTATTGTAAACTCTTATTACAACTTCAAATGTATTAAAAAAAGTATTACCACCCATTGAATGTATCATAACACTAATGTCATAATTGAGGGATATTAGATAGTATGAGAAGGCATATTCTAGGGATGGCCTAATTAATAAAGGTATTGTAGTCCATATTTTTTGGAATCTAAGGTTAAAGTTAGTCATGAAGTCATAAGGATCCCTCTTTATGGTAGTTAGTTGTTCAACAAAGGATAGTTGATCATATTTGTCCTCAAATTATTTGACTCAATCCAAACCTAAGTCATCCAATGGAGTAATAGAGTTCAGTGGGATGTTTCTATACCACTACAATCCTTTTCATTTGAAGGAAGTAGAAAGTAGTCTAATAGACATGTTCTCATGAACAACATTATGGACTGTATAGAGGTTGGAAACATATTTGATGTGATTAATAGGAGTTATTTGATCTTCTCCTCAGAATAATTGGATGATCTTAAGATATTATATAGGTATGTCATCAAACTTGGATAAATTCAGTGGGCTACCTCTATTGAATGAGAAAAACACTTGGTTTTTGATGGCTGCCTAGAAGGTGGAAATTTAAATGTTTAGGACAATAGGCTAACTAGGAGGTAGATATTGATTTTTAGGATAGGTTTTTATCTTATTAAGCCTTTATCATATATAATCAGTAGAAGTTAATTCAATGAACTCAAGATGAATACCTTTACTAGATGATCTTGTGGTAACCTTAGGAATGAAAGTGTTGCCTAAATGCTACTAAGAAATATAAAAATTTAAAAAATCTTTAGGTTATAATGATAATGATTATCATCTACTATTCAAATTAATTTTCTTTATCTCCAAACTTCAACTATACCAAGGAGAATGGGTCCCACTCGGCATGCCATAAATTGTTGTCAATCAAGAGTGTGCTATTGAAATAAAGTGTGTTGTTTCTTACTCTTACTAAAAAATAGAATATATCCTAAGTTTAGGTGACTTTGGCATGGAGATAATATCTATAGAGGGTTGGTTCCCTTTTTTATTTCACTAAAATTAGTCTTAAACCTACTATCTACTGATTTTGGAAATGGAAAGGGTGAAAAAAGACACTATTTGTAATCAAATTGAAAGGGTAATTGGAAATGAAGGTGATGAAAAAATGTTTTAAGAAAAATTATGCTTTAAGTTATCACTCTTATTAAATTTATAAACTTGTGCACATTCTCTACACTCAATAATGACTTTTACAAAAGTGTTTCATAAGGAATATAAAGGAACTAAACACACATCCAATGCTTGAACTAAGGCTGATATAGATAATTATTATGACCCACATAAAATCAAATATATTTTATTAATGTACAATATCTATACAATAACATACGAAAACAAATGCTTCACTAGGTTATATGAATGGCAAACACATGCACTTCACTCAAAAAACATAAAAATGGGGGAACAAAAGACTCTTATTTCACTTAAAAGGTCAGTAAAAAAATGGAAGAATTTAAAAAAAATAAAAATAAAAGAGTGTTGAATCACATTCTATAAAATGAGTTCAAATAAAAAAGCAAATGCTTAGAGATAAAACAACCCTAAAGTAAGGGTCCTCAATCTCGATCTTCTTCTTGCTTAAGTACTACATAACACTTATTCAACTCTTTCATAAATTAATATTGATTAGCGTTGTGTGGAATAGAGAGTTTAAAAAAAAATTGGGACTTTTGAACATGTTCATAATGATTGGTCAAGCCTTAACCACTTGGAGAGTACCTAGATCATTGCTAAAGCTCTTAAATAATAGGTAAAGTGTCTTTATTGAAGAATTGGTCTTTCCCCTTCACAATATATCTTTAATTCCTCCTTTAATATTCATTGAAACATTATTATAGGAAATTTATTATGTCTTTCCATGATCCATGGGCTGCTAGAGGCGTTCAAGTGCAAGTTTGACTCCTTAAACAAGCATAGGCATTGAAAGGAGAGAAGGCAATTTTGGAGTCTTTAAGGCCTTTTATACCTTTGAAAACTTTCTCCAATAAAATATATTTTTTATATATATTCATATTTGGATAGGATAATGTATATTATCTTTGGAAAATCTTATATGAAGCATTTATATAATGTTTTAGTCTTTAGGCTCCTTGAAAAACTCATTTTCAATAGGGTGTATAAGGAAAAGGTGGAGTTTCACTTCATGAATAAACAAATATTTCATGTATGGTATTTAAATATTATATTAGACCTATAAAAATTCCTTTAAATACCTAAATCACCCATAAATACTCAACTTTGCACCAAAACCATGAATTCCTTCATAATTTCTTATAGCATTTTCTAAACAAAATTCCTTGTCTAGGAGAATTTGAATAGGATAATGAGAAACTGATAATATTTACATATCCATCTATCCCCTTATAGATCCAAAAAAAATTGTCCTATCTTTGAGTTTAAGTGTCCTTTCTAGCACATTCTTTCAGTAAAATTAGGCCTAATTAGCCATCTTAGCCCTATAAAGTGAAGCTATTGCTCATAAACTCACAAAAACATGTGAAAATCCATTAAAAAAACTTGATTAAATTTACCTATTTTATAACCATGATCCACCATTTTAAATTTGGTGATCTGGAACACTATGGAAGTGTGAAAATCTTAAAATGGCCGTTGGCAAGTTTGCCCTTTTGAAGCATTTTTAGACAAGATTGAAAGATTTGAATGACTTGGGAAATTCTAATTTTTTTTTTATATATTTTTTATATTTTAGAGGTAAACTAAGTATTTAAAAACCTCTACAATTGGTTTACATCAACTCATGCCCTCCAAAACAATTTTTAATGCCAAAAACCTATAAAAAGTATACTTTTTTACAAATCCATATAAGTAAAGGTACAACATAATTACATGTACATGATAATTATAGAGTATAAAATAAAATATTTTAGGTTTTAGGTCTAATTTTTTGTATTTGATGTGCATTTTAATCCTTTATTTTCAAACTGGTCACAATTGGGGTTTTAGGAGTGTTTAAGATTTGTATAAGGTCTTAACAATTGTTAATAAAATTAGGACATCCAACTGACCTCCTTACACTTATAAAAAATTCTTAGTATACCCCCTCAATTTATTCAAAAAGCTCAAATCCCTATGAAAAGTGTGAGAGATGGTATGCGCATCTAAAGTTGTTCCTCAAGTGGTTGTCTTAGCTTTCTTTAAGCATGAAAGGTGTAAAAAATGGGTCTTGGGTCTCAAAAATAATTGAAAATGTTGGGATAATCTCATACACCTTGAAATAAATCCTCTACATGGTTTTAAATGTTATATAAGTGTTCAACATTCATTTGTATGCATTTAGTACACTACTCATGGTGTTTGGTGTTTAAGACTACCTTACCTTTACAAGCCCTCAAGGGATCTTAGACTAATAAATGAAGTCTTTTTCGACATGATAGTGTATTTATATAGTTAACATGAATTTTCACTACCATAAAATCCATTCATGAGGTTTTTAATGCTTGATTTCTTATTATTGAGCTCAAGTGAACCTCTATGTCCTTTAAATAGACCTTTCAAATGGAGTGGACCAAGTCTGAGACAAAACAATGGATATCTCCACTAATATTATGTAAATTATAATTCCATTTAAATTTTAATCCACTCATGCCCACCAAGTGTAACAAATTTTATAGTTATATCATGTATATAGAGTTAGTGATTTTTTAGCTATAATATCAAAGACAAGATTAAAGACCCCTATTTTTGGCATGTTTTGTCTCCAAGCATTTGTTTTTTATATTTGAACTCATTTTAAATAATTTAATTCACCACTATTTTTTTTGTGTTAAAATGTTGAAAATTTTTTAATTACCTTTTGAGAGAAATAAGAAGATTTTGTTCCTCCATTTTTAGGTTTTTTTCGTGCCATTGATATAACCTAGTGAAGCATTCGTTTTCCTATGTATTTTATGGTTATTATACATTTATAAAAGATATTTGATTTTATACATGTCATATTAATTATATTTATTATCATTAGCTCAAGAATTAGATGTAAGTTCACCTCTTTTACATTCCTTCCTTGTATAAATTGTGTTTGTCAAGTCCTTTTGAAACACTTTTGTAGAAGTCATTCCTTAGTGTAAAGAGTGTGTGCAAATTTATCCCTTTCATAAGAGTTTTCATTTTGAGCATAAGTGTTCATAAAACATTGGTGCATCACCTTAATTTCCAAGTTTCTCTTTCAATTTGATTACAAATATTGTCTTTCTTCACCCTTTCCATTACTTAAATAAGTAGATAGTAGGTTTAAGTGTAAGTTTTAGTGAAAGCACCAAGCGAACATGCCAAAAATAAGGGTCTTCAATCTTGTTCTTTTTCCTCCTTAAGTGCTACATAACACTTATTCAACTCTTCAAAACATTAATATTACCTAGGGTGGCATGTAAGAGAGAGATTAAATAGTTTTGGGGACTTTGAAACATGTTCATAATGACTTTTCATTCTTTGACCAATTATAGAGTGCCTAGATCGTTGTTAGAGCCCCTAGATACTAGGTCATGTGTCTTTATGAAAGAATTGGTATTTCCCCTTGAAAATAGGACTTTAATTCCTTATTTAATCTTCATTAAAACATTATTCTAATACATTTATGAGGTCCTTCCATGATCCATGGGATGTTAAAATTCTTTGAGTGTAATTTTGACTCCTTCAACAAGCCTAGGCATTAGAAGGAGAAAAGGCATTTTTGAGTCTTTATGACCTTTTACACATTTTAAAACTCCCTCAAATCAAGTATGACTTTTTATTTATTCATATTTGTAATTTATAATGTATATTAGCCTTGGAAAAGCTTATATGAAGCATTTATACAATATTTTAGTCTTTAGGATCCTTGAAAATCTCATTTCCAATAGGGCGTAGAAGGAAAATGTGGAGTTTATCTTCATGAATGAAAATATATTCCATGGATGGTATTGAAATATTATATCAGACCTAGAACAAGGATTTTGAAAACCTAAAGCACTCACAAATACTCAACTTTGCACCAAAACCATGAATTCCTTCATAATTCCCTGTAGTCTTTTTTTTAATAAAAGCTCTTTGTACAGGAAAATATGGAGATGATAATGATAAAATTAACATATTTAAAAATACTATCTATCCACTTACAACTCTACACAAAATTTGGTGGCTTAAGTCTGATGGTGACTTTTCTAGCACATTCATTTAGTCAAATTAGGCCTAATTAGCCCTCCTAGGCCTAGAAAGTGAAGATCTTTCTCTTGAGATGACACACATATGTGAAAATACCAAAAATTATTGATTCAATTTACCTATTTTATTGCCATGCTTGAAGTCAGAATTGGTGATCTATAACACTATGGAAATATGAAAACCTTGAAATAGCCATTGGCAAGCTTGACCTTTTGAAGCATTTTCAGAATGGATTTAAATAATTGAATGGTTTGATAAATTATAAGAAATATTTTATATTTTTTTTTACCTTTTATAGGTGAAATAAGTCTTCTACCACCTCTCCCATTGATTGGCATCAACTAATGCTCTCCAAACCCCTTTTTAGGCCAAAAAACTTAAAAATTACAATTTTGTATGGATCTATATAATTAAAGGTACAACTAAATTACATGTGTGTGATAATAAATTAATATAAAACAACTTATAATATGTTTAAGGTTTAAGTTCTGGTATTTGATGTGAATTCAAAGCCTTTCTCTACAAACTAGTCATAACTGAGGTTTTAGGACGGTATAAGACCTATATGAGGCCTTAACAATTACTAATTAAATTGGGACATCCAAGCGACCTATATTAACTTGTAAAAATTTCTTAGTATACCCCCTTAACTTCTTCAAAAGTCTCATCTCCCCATGCAAAAAATGAGAGATGGTAGAATCATCTAAAGTTGGTCCTCAAGTGGTTGTCTTATCTTTTCTTGAGCATGATAGGTGTCAAAAATGGGTCTTCGGTATCAAAAATAATTTAAAATGTTTGGATAATCTCATAAACCTTTAAATAAATCCAATACATTTTTATAAATGTTTTTTAAGTTTTCAACATTCCTCTGTATGCATTTGGTACACTAGTCAAGGTTCTTGGGGTTTAAGACTTCCTTACGTTTAAAATCCCTCAAGGGAATTGAGACTAATAAATTAAGTGTTTTTAAAAATTTTAGTGTATTTATATCATTAAAAATAATTATAAATACCATAAAATTTATTAATGAGGTCTGAAATGCCTGATTTGTGTTCTCGAGTTCAAGTGAACCTCTAGCTTTCTTCAATAGACCATACAAATGGAGTAGACCATGTCTGAGACAAAAAAAATGGATATGTCATATATTTTTATGAAATAAAATACCATTTAAATTTCAATCCACTCAAAACCATAAATTTTGAAAAAATTCATAGCTAGATCATGTCTATAGAGTCCTCAAAACTCAGATTTTCCAAAACTAGCTAGTTGGTTACTTGAGTTTTCAATAGGTCTGTGACTAAGTTATTTTATCACTCTTATGTTTGGGTATGATAATTAAAATTAATATTTTATAATGCCTTTATAAGTCTCCAAAAATAATTCCTATCCTACTAAGTCACTTCACCACCTTTTCAACTTCTCAAAGTGTTGTACTTACTCATTTCTTCCTTCTAGCTCACACCTTACAACGACTGGCTATAGGTGTTGTTTTCAAAAATGAACGTCTCCTATGAAAAATGGATATAATTTAGGTGTATTTTATCAATTTTTCATATACAATTCAAAATATAACCACCATTTAATACTATCTCCAAGACTCTCTTATTTCTTCATTTCTTCCTTCTACAATCATTGATAGGTCTGCATAGTGTATTACTTGGAGAGTGCCTCAGCTCTGAGACAAAATAGAGGGTGAATACCGTATTATTTAGGATATATATATTTCATAAAATCTTAAAATAGGTCATAATTAACGTCTTTACCAAGTCTTTAGGTTAGATCACCTCTGCAACATCTTTAATCCTTTAGTTTCTCTAAGTCAGCCCTCAGGCTAGGACTATGTGTATGATTTTAAACCATTTTCCCAACCTTACCCCTGATTATATGAATTTAAATGTTTTATTTAGTATTATATTATCATTCCAATAAATTATTTAACATGATCACTCATAATTTCAACTTTTTAAATTTCATGAAGAGTCTTTCACATGATAATTGTTGCAAGCAATGTTAGATTAATAAACTACCTTACTACTATGTGTATGGAACCACTTAAGAAATGGTTATAATGTATTTAACACATAATTGAAATATTTATTACCTTAAATTTAACCTTAAATATTCTCACCATGGCCAATCATATCACCATACATCTTTTCATATCATGGTTTCTTCACTACACAAGTTGGTTCGTTAGAATGAAGGATGTACAAACTACAATCTCCAACCTTAGACTCAATGTGAGAGTGACTTGACACTCTACATCACTTTTAATGCATGATAAATTCCTATAAAAACTCCTAGATCTTCTATTTTGGTCTATTTATATTATTTTCTTATTCTAAGGAACCTCCTATACCAATTAAACTCAGAATTGTTAGCACACAAGTGTAAGTGAATATTTGCTTGAAGACCTTGTAGGTTACCATATGCCAAGAGGCATGTGCACTTTAATATTCATTAATATTTCCTAAGGTTTATGTATTTTTTTGATAACTCTCCTTGATCTTTTGAATTTTTCTGGATGTCCAATAACCTTGAGATAGTCTTTAGGCCTAAAAGGCTTAAGACCATGCTTTCGCTGGGAAAGGTCATATGTAGGTGGACATCATGCTTGAATAATATATAATTGACAACCTTGATCAATTTTTGAGATAAATAGGACCTATTAAACACTCTAATGGATTCATATCATAATTTTATATCATGTCTCACTCCTCATCAATACACAAACTCCACTTGCAAATTATTTAAAAGTTAGTCTTGACTAATAGGTATTGTATACACTAAATATTTCCAATCAATCATAGAATGGATTAAAACACCATGTAATCATCATATTCCTTAAATTAAATGACTTATTCTTTATTTTATATTTTTTTATCTATCCCTATATTATAATGATGAAGTTATTTGACTAGACTAATCCTCAAATACCTCTACCATGGCATGAAACTATGTAAGGTAGAGAACTACTTTACAGAAATTAAGGTAAGGTGTCCCATTTGCAAATTTTCCTCTTTGAATAATATGTAGGTGTTTATTTGATAGGGTATTGATCACACCATTACCAAAAATACATTTTTTACATTATTATACCAAGGAGAAGGTTTCAGATGGGTTCAAATCCCTCCAAGATCTCACAAACTCTGTCTTAGACCCTATTTTTAAGATTGGTTGTAACTTTCTTTGTTCACATGCATACCAAATTTTTCAATGAGGTACACAAGTGTAGTAATTAAAATAAAGGATTTGAATCATTAAATCCAAATGAATATAAATTGGAATCTATATGTTTCATAATCTATGTTGTCTTCCATGATGTGAATATCCTTAATTTATCCAAATAAGAAATTTACAATGTTGTTTGTTAACTAAATTTAGATCCATATGATTGAGTTCCTCCATGATATCATTATTATCCTTATTAAATTAATGTTATTATCAATTGGTGTTATTTAACCTTTGATTGAGATCTTCTAACACATTAATACCATCCTCAAACTCTAGTCTCTTGTTTGCTAGTATAGTTGATGATTCTAGGTGTTTGTACCTTTGTACACTAGGTTTTGAACCTCACCTTAAGATACTTGACCATATAATTATTATTTATCTTTTTTTTTGATAACCTTTAATTTGGTTTAATTTTTTTTTTCAAACACACCCTCTACCAACACTTCAAATCATTTGTATTTTTATTATATGACTAACCACAAGTACATAGTCTGTACAAGTGATATATGTCTTCTCATGTGGGTTATGACTCTCTTCCACTTATAATTAGGCAATTTATAAGTTTTGACACAAATAAAAAATATTTAACATGATTTATCATATTTATTATCATCACCTACACTTTAAATCTTCATGTCAACTTGACCCTTTTCTTGTAGATGAATGTATGACCCCTGTATGAACTATTGATAGTGTTAAAATGTATGCTAGGTTGGTTTCCATGATGCAAAATGACTTAAGATATCTATTGTTTCTTCAAAAATATCCATTGATTGAAATAACATGAGTTTGGTCCCAATACTTATTTAATGGAGGAGATATAAGGAAACACCAATTACCTTAACTTTGACAAAGTTACCTTATTTTATACTAATAAGAAAAACATTTAAGTTGTTCATCTTTTCTCATTTGTCTGTCATGACTATATCCACTTAGTGCACATTTATTGTCTTTATTTGATTTATATATCCTCACTTAAGACACTTTGAACCTTATTGAGGTGAAACTCCATGGTTATTCAAAACCTCTTTTATAGTCTAATGTCGAAATCTGACTATTTTAGGTGTTTTTCATCATTGACTATGCATAGGATATTCATGGTTCTTAAGTATCCTATCAAATAATAACTAAAATTTACATTATTCATGTCACTATCACTTCTTCCAAGGCATAACAGAGATCAAGACTAACATTTCTATCTCCCACATACTCTATGGCCACTGTACATATCAAAATTATGATCAATTGATGCATAAGGATTATAATTGAAGACATAGATAATAATATTCATATTTATTAACTTTATGAGGTTAATTATGTAATTAAGGAAAATTAATACATGGAGATATATATAAATCTTATCCATGGCTCTTAACATCTTCAAACCTGCTCTTATAATCCATATAATATCCAATTAAAGGGAATAACTTATAATTATCATTAGAAAGTGTGTTTGGGTCTGAGAGTCATATTTATCACATTTAAAATGGTGAAATTTTATATAAATAAATTAACACTATGTTATTGGACCATTTTTTAATTAGACTTGCAATGAATTGCTTAGGTGTAGACCATGTCTCCACAAACAAGCATACTTGAAGAAGATGGACAAGGAGTACATCTTAGACTAAAACATATGAATTAAATGATACTAAGGGTTATAATATGATTAATTAATCATTATAAATCCTTTGAAAATGACCATCATGGATAACAAATACGAAATTGTAGAAAAACCCACTAAAACAACTCGTACACTAAGGTATTCTTCTTCCAAATGAAATTCTCTCATGGACATAAATTCATCAAAGAAACCACCATGAAAAGGAGATTAATAAAATTTGAAATCATTATTGAAAACCATTCATCTCCATAAACTTATGAGCTAGATAAACATGTGAAAGGATAGACCCCTCTTAGATGCATAGGCCATAATGACCTGCTATCATGCTTCATGATTGTTCATAAAAATGAGGTTACCAATATGAGAACCAATTTCATTGATTTTAATATTAATTGGACCCATAACAATTTATAAATTTTTATCTCCTAAATCTCTCTGCTCTTTTTTTATAGAGCATTTTAAAACTACCCTTCTAGAGCTACTAATGAGGTCGATATAGGAGATAAAATGGTTTTCTTCATTTTAAAACCTAAAACATCTTCTAAATAATTAATTGGACATTTTTTTTATAGATAAATAAGGTCTTGAATATTCCTAAAGCTTAATTTCATCTTAAAATTTTTATGGATGACCTCACAAAAACATGACTTGGCACTAAAACTATCAAAAACACTTGATAATTCTAATGAAAAATATACCCAATGTATCTTTTTAGGCAAAAAATGTTACATAATGTATTAAAAAGTGATGTTTTGAATGATAGGTATAACAGTTTGACCTATGAGGTCAAAACTGTCAACATTTTTGTAACTCAACTAGGAAGCATGCTTGTTTTTCTTGAGAACCATACCATTGAAATATATTTAAATATAATAATCACTCTTCAATTATAAAAACTTTATGATTAAACTTGATCCATAACTACAAGACTCTTTTGACTTGAAATAAGACAACTTTCTCCTCCAAAATAAAGAAGGAAACACACGAAACATGGGAAACTAACTAACAAATCAAATGTGCAAATAAAACACTTATTTCAAGAAAAAAATAAACAAACTAATCTGTTAGAATATAACTTGGAGGAAAAAAAGAAACTAACTATGTACAAGTAACTTAATTCTCAATAATAGTGTTTTATAAGTATCTCATCAATTGGGATTGAAAGCTCCTCACCATCCACCTTTAAAAGTAATAAGGAATAAAGGTATTTGAAAATGGAGATTGTATATGGTCCAATCCAAAGGAATTTAAACTTTAAATTCCTTCATGGTTTAGCTATGTCCTCATCCCACTTGAAAACCAAATATCCTTCATTGAAACTATGTGGGAAAGCTCCTTTGTCAAAGGCTCTCTTCACTTGTGCTTGGTGAATTTCCATGGCTAACATGGATTAATTTCTAATCTCTTCCATATAAATAAGCTCAACATACCTGATATTCATTGGTTCATTCTCAAACAAGTCAAGTTGGTGTATTAGTTCTAAATTAGGAAACTCAAGATAAATGGGTAACCTTGCTTCATTACCATATGTCATCTTGTATAGAGAGTTGGATATTAATATTTTGTATGTGATAGTATGATCCCATTGTCTGTAGATTATATTCAATAGTCCTTCTTATGATCTTAATTATGTTATTATTGGTAGACTTAACAAGGGCATTTCCTTGTGTATATTAGTTTGACAAAGTGTTGAGGTAAACACCATGTTGAACAACCCATTGGATGATCCTAACTCTCACAAAATCCATGGCATTATCTAAAATGATGGTTATAGGAACCCCAAATATAACAAGCAAACCTTCATAAAAATCTAATACATTGGATTCATTTACTTCTTTGAATGCTACTACCTTTGTCCACCTTATGAAATAATTTATAGTAGTAAGGATCCACTTATGACCTGATCTTGAAGGAGGGTTAATGAGGCTAATACAATCCAATCCCCATTGTATAAAAGGTTGGTCCAATACATTTTTTTGGATAGATAAGGATGCAAGTTTCACTTTCCCTACAAACATATCACACTACTTGCATTTACTAACCCATGCATGATAATCACCAAATATACTTAGCCAATAGTACCCACCTCTAATGATCTTAAGGGTTATAGTCCTTAATGACAAATTTCCTCCATCATGTCCATCATGGAAATATTCAAGAAACCTTTGTGTTTGGCTTAGATCTATACACCTTAGAAACATACCATTGATGTATTTATTAAAAACAAAACCATTAATAAGAATAAATGGAATAGATTAAATTTGAAATATTTTCTTTTTAAAGTGCTTAAATAAGAAGGATAATAGCCATCTTGAAGATATCCTACGAATTCATGAAACTAGCTAGTGGGTGAGGTGTGATCAACTACAACTTCTTCATCACTCAACACTGAAATTGCCTCTTTAGCCTCTTGCAAGTCTTGGGATAGATGCTTACAAAGTTCTTTATGAAACAACCCCAATTTTTTTGGAATTACATATTAGATTATGCATTTAGATGTGTAACAAACCTAAACTTATCTTATTGAATAATGAGATACTCACTTATCGTACCCACATATGCACAACTAGAAAGGTTACCTTAACATTCTATGCCACCATTAGGTCACAGTGAGTGCATGGTAAAAGAATAGGTGAAACATTATCTAGTTATCAATTAGGCAAGTATCAATATGCTAAACATAAATAAAAACTAGATTAATTCAAATACATCTATAAAAGGCTAAGTCTCTTTAATCCTAACACAAAAATATCATTGCATAAAGAGGTCAAAATCATGATGAAAAGAGACTCACGACACTATAGGCAAATATCCAAGTGACTAGCTAAGGTTGTCACCTCCTCAAGACCTGAAGATCAATGCACTATTACCCACACATTTATTTTTAATTTCACACTCATACAATTTATAAGTATGATTTTCACCATTTAAATAAATGGATGAAGATATAATTAGGATTTATTTCATCGACTAATAGATAATTATATAGTGGTGTTCAATCATTTAATTGATATAAATGATTTCATATTGGTAAATAACCAATGTGATACAAATCATAGGAGAAATCAAAACATGTAAGGTTCATTGTAGCCAACATATATTCCCATCACATAATTTATTTTATCAACTAATATTTTTGGTAAAAGAGGCATATTAGTCATCCACTATTACACACCTACATAAGCATTTCCATCCATATAAAATAATAGAACAATGTGTATATTCAGCCCATAATAGTGATGTCCACATTAACATTTAGTCATATTCAAAAATATAATCATGTAAGCAAGTGAAATTACCATATGGCAATTACCATTTACTTTACATTGTAGGTGGTTTAAGATTAATTTCTTCATCCATGAACTAGAAATTTATTCTAAAATTAAAATATGCATACTCTCTTAATACCACATACAAGTTAAAACATCCAAGGAGTCTATATACTCCATACACATATTGAAAATCACTAAATATTAAGTCTAACCACCCATGTTACACCAACAATAATTCAAACATATATAAAAGGAAATGAGCACATGTATATATGTATAGATCCAAAGGAAATAATCTGATGACTCTGAATAGCTAACATTCCAATAAAGATTCTAGCTTGCTAGTAATCCAAGCCAACACACTCAAGTATGCTCAAACACCCAAATATATGAATTATTTAACTAAGAAAATAACTACTCAAGTTACCATGATAGTTTGTATCAAAGGACATATAAAAGTTCTATAGGATTGCATAATTAATAATTACTACACTAAGTGTGTAAACAAAATTATAAGTTATTACCACAAGAATGATTAATAATGTAGTATAATAATAAATAATCAATCATGATAACAATATGGTGTATCATTATGGCATTTTCAAGGAATAAGTAATTAATAGTATAAGATAAAACCTAAGTGTATCAAAGGGAGTGAATTCATAACTATAGGTGAACTCCAACATATTACCTTGTAACTATCAATATAAGCTTGTACTTATTATTCTCAAAGGATCCCTATCCAAATACAAGGATAGCATGCTAAAATCCAATTTAACTAAACCAAAATCCAAGAAAAGTAATTACATTTACATCTAATAGCATGATGCATAAAAACATTATAGCATATTATGCTAAGAAATAAATGACATGTAATAAAACATTACCAATCACATCATACTTATCTATGAGGTAATCCAAGAATGGAGTAGTAGAAACCAAATATACAAACCCTCCCAACTAGACCTATGAGCCCAACCATCGGTGGCCCTTACCATCCCAACCATTAACTAGATGGTGGTTTCGATAAATAGGGTCAAGGAGGAATTTTTTAGAAAATTGGATTATAAAATAATGGACATCACAATAAAATATCCTAACACCAAGAAAAGACATGATCTCCATTCTGAGGTGAGATGGAAATAACTAACCCATCATTATATAAATCAAAAGTGGGGATAATTAATTACATGATTTTGAAATGCATAGTATGGGGATTAAAAACTAATCCTTTTATATAGATTATTGAATAACCAACTTGGATGCACTCCAAGTATGAGATCAATCCATTAGTCTCCCAACTACAAATTCATAACAACTATACCACTAATGCTAATTATTTATGTCTAGTTTTGGAATGGTGATCAATCAAGGGTACATTTCATGAAGTTATAAAGTAGAAAATAAGTCATGACTTATAACTTTAGAATTATTCTCAAATAAGTCAAGGACCCATAATAAAATCAACTAAGAATGATAATTAGGTAACTCATCCATTAAACATTCCCAAGACAACAACTAAGGATTTTATCTATCATTAAATAGAAAAATTGATTATAAATATGGAATAGTTTCCAAACATAAATGATTCAACATATAACACTTAGGTAATGTATTAGCCTTAGTCTCTAATAATGCCAAAAAATTCCATAAATGGAAATAATTAAAGATCCTAGTAAGCATTCAAAGTAATAAATTGATTTAAAGGTCAATGCCTGATATAGGAGATTCAGTGCACCATTATGAGGTCTCATGACCTCCTATGATCCCTGAATATTAAAAATTGGTTCACATGAGTTAATTGGAGAATTTAATTTTTAAATGGTTTGATTAAAATTAGAAACCCTCAAAATAAGATAATGAAGTCAATAAGGCTTCACCCAGATTCCAATGAACCAAGAGTATCTAACATGCAAGAATTCCTAAAATTATGTTAACAAAACCAAACCATTAAAATTAAGAACTCAAAAATATTCCATCAAAACCACATACAAATTTTTATGGTAGGGTTGAGATTACACAAGGAACATAAGTAACTAGTTTGTGAAAAGGAACTAGTCCATGTTTTGTGTGTGTGTGTGTGTGTGTGTGTGTGTGTGTGTGTGTGTGTGTGTGTGTGTGTGTGTGTGTGTGTGTGTGTGTGTGTGTGTGTGTGTGTGTGTGTGTGTGTGTGTGTGTGTGGGTGTGTGTGTGTGTGTGTGTGTGTGTGTGTGTGTGTGTGTGTGTGTGTGTGTGTGTGTGTGTGTGTGTGTGTGTGTCTACACACACACACACACACAATTGGTTTCATATTAATTGAAATAGGTGGAACTTAATTCCAAAAACTAAAAACATAACTAGATAACCATATTAAATCATTCACTATGGATACATAACCAACTCAAAGAAAACTTTATCTAATTTTGATTCAAGGAAACATGCTAACAAGGAATAAAACATAGATTTTTAATTTCAAGGGACCTAATTGATTTCAATTCGATGTTAAAGATTATGATGACAATTCAAAACACCTAAATAAATTTTTAATTCTCTTCTAAAGAAAAATGTAAAGATAATCTAAAATTCATAAATTCATAACAAATCATCTCCTTTAAAAATTATGACCCAAATCAATTTACTGTTATGGAAGAAATAATAGATATGTCAACATCAGTATACTACCCTTGTGATGGAATAAAACCCAATTTGGATATTTAAAAATGGATAAATATATAAAAATAACTAATACATATATGCCTGATGATTAGACATTACCTAAGTTAATTTTGTTTAAAACTATAAATTTATATTGACAATTAAATAATCTTCTTAAATGTTTAATATAACCCCCAAATCGATTTAGTTCAGTTTGAGAAATAGTTATTTTTAAAGATAATTAAGTAACCTACCTTGAAGGTTTAGCATAGACCCAAGTCAACTTATTGTATTTTATTCATAATCACTTTTTTATGTATGTAGCCAAAGAATAGGGTATGGAAGCCATTAGTATATACCCATGTTAATAAACTAAAAAAACCCAAAAGATTGCATCACTAGAATCAAAATATAGGTTTTAAAGAAATTAATTCTATTCATATGAATAGCATAAGGGTTTTAAAAATAACCATCTAGATAGTAATGGCATTCCTCAATGGAGAGGATTCAACCATTTTCAAACACTAATTCAAATTAAGGTGTACTAGTAGGTTTATATTTTCCATGTCATGGCATTCCATAGAAGGAGGAATTTGGGTGATTCCAATACACACACAACCCAATAAACCAATAGTAGGTTTTAATTTTTCTAGGTTGTGGCATTAGAAAATAATAATAAATAAAAAGGGGAAAACACATATCTCTTCCCAATGTATGCATTTACCAACCCAAGAATACAATAAAACAATATTTATAATTACCGGGTTACACATTCGGCCTCCATAGCATTCAATATTCATTCTAAGAAAAAACTAACAAATTTAGTAGTCAAATCAACCTACCCAGTCTGATGCAAGAAATGAAAATGCACATAATACAAGTAATAAGTTTACCATTTTTACTCCTTTCCATAGCATAAATCAACTACATATATCACCCAATCCATCTCCACATGAAAAAGTCATTAATTTCCCCCTACATTTTTCTTCCCCCTCCATTTTTCTTCACCCTAAATTCATTTTTCTCCTCTCCCCCTACCATTCCTCTCCTCAATGTGTCCCTTCCCATCTCTCCCCTATGAATTAATCCTCCCAACCATCCCTTAATTCATTTCTTACCTTCTCTTTCAATTACACATTGAATGTGGAGAGAGAAAGTCTCTCCCCAAATCCATCGACCCACTTCCCCCATGTGACCTCCACTACCAAAACTTCTAAGGCATGGTCAAAGATGACATAGTTTATATATTTTAGGTTAGAATCCAATAAAATATCGAAGATAAGTAATAAAAATTTAAATAATAAAATATATCTATTATTTGAAATGCTAATAAATATTTAAAAGCCACAAAATAGAAAGGGGAAAAAATAAAAATTAAGAAATTAAAATAGATATTATTTTAAATGTTATTAAATTTCTATATGACACAATGACCAATTAAATAGGCCATCTACACTTATCCAATCTCCTATGTAATAAATCACATGGAAGGGGTGTCATGGGAGGGTAGGTATAGGTAGGTCCTGAGTTAAGAGAGGGTGAGTCTAAAAACGTTAGGGTGGTGAGATGTATTCAAGAAAGAGAGAGAAAAGAGGAAGTCCAAGTGAATGGTACAAAACTAGGCAACCACATAGGAAACAACAGTAATATGACATGATGCATAAAATGAAAGTGATAATCATGAATAAAAATGCAATGACATAATGACCGAAAAAATATATAAAGGCATAATACTAACCATAAATACTAGGTTACCTTATTTGACTACTCATAATCACTCCACTACCCTAAATTCTAACACCAAAATCTATTATAGCTTATAATCATCACTTCCAACCACCGATTATATACATTAGTAGTATCAGATCTAAGAAATTGATAAAATGATAAATTAGTAATGAATTGTAATAAAATTTAAAGTATATAAAATAATCCATACATCATCAATTGAAATATTATATCATGATGATAAATATATCACTACAATTAAATATAATAACATCAAAATCTATAAATACGATCCAACTAAGGGAATGTATAAATCAACTATACACATGTCATATCAATATTTAAACAATAATTTCAAGATGCACAAGGTTGGGGTCATAACACTTTAACTATAATAAACTTTGTGACTTTGATTTCCACATAATACTCCATTAATCTCATTATCCAACCATCTCTCTTCTCATCTATATCCTTATTCAAGAGGAACCCCTTGATACTTAGATGGGCAACCATTAGGTGTATCCTATTGTTAGATAACATGTATCTAAAATGATTAAGAGACTTTATTATTTAAAGGACATGATTTTAAACAAAATAATACCTTGTCTCATACTTCTCTAATCCTTTATTGAAGAAGGGTATTGGCTACTCTAATGCCTCATGATTCTATTGCATAAGGCTACCCAAAATGGTGTTCATGTTAGCATAGGTGTAAAAGATGAAATATTTTGATAAATATGGATTTATGAGTGTAGGATCACTATCTATTAATTGATTTATCTCTTTAAAACTATTCATTATTTAATGGACCAAATGAAAATTTGATTCTTTTTTAGCATGGTTGTATGTCGCTTAGCTAAAGTGGCAAACACTAAAACATATCTTCTTATAAAATTAAGTTTTACTAAGAAGTTTTGTAAGGAATTATTTTGCTTAGGAAAGGAAATATAAATAATTTAATCTATTATTTTAGGATATATACTTAAACCATGTTTTGAAACCACATGTCCAAGAATCTTACCTTCATGAATTGAGAAGACATACTTTTTGAGGCTAAAAGACACCCCAAATTACCTACACCTTTCAAACACTTTTGTGAGATGGACCATAAGCTCACTTGAAATCTATGAAAACATGGTTATGTAATCAAAATATACAAGTAAAAACCTATTAATAAGACATTGTAATTCCATATCTATGGCCCTCTAAAAAGGTTTCTCTAGCATTGGATAAAATTAAAGGTATTTTTATATATGTAAATGTCTTGTGCTTTGTAATGAAGGTTGTCTTGAATTTTTCCTCTTCATTAACCAAGACATAATTATAGCACTTATATTTATCTAACATAGATAACCTATCTAAAAATACAACCAACTAAAAAAATTTATCCATAGATGGCAATGGATAGTGATATTTAAGCGAAGCGTTGTTTATATCCTGAAAGTCAACACATAGTCAAATCTCACCATTCTCCTTCCATACTAGAAAAATATTTTCTACCCAATTTGAGTTCTTGATTTAAAATATTATGGTTGACTCTATGATCTTATGAATATTATCTCTTATCAAAATATCAAGTTTTGGATTTATGGGCCTTTGCATTTGTCTCACTAGTTTAATTTTAGCCTCTAGCTTAATGGTGTGTTGAGCTAAACTTCGGTCAAATAATTTTAGATAACTATATTTCCATGAAAAAATATCATAAAAACTCATACATAATTCAATGAAATATTATTTTTGAATGAGCGCATACTTTATGCAATTTCAAGTTCTTTCTAGCTATAATCTCCACATTGGCATAATGCTCTTATTTAGTTGACAAAGATGACTTATATTTTCTCATCTCATCATCACCACTAAATATGCTCTCAAGTGTGATAATAATTTTGGTATCTTATTAGTTTTTAGTTGTATAATCTTATCACCATATTACTACAACTTTGACTAATTCTTAGAGAAGAACTGAACTTCCACTTATAAGAACCTGATAATATAATTATCATCCTCAAATACTTGTCAGTTCTCATGGTTATCCATAATGGAAGGCCTCATAACCACCTTAATTTATGATTGATTTTTCTCATTTTTAATATCTTCTAGAATGCTAAATTTAGCCCATATGGCAGCCAACCTATCTGTATGTTTTTTATTATCTCTTAGCATTGTATTAATGATAAAATATTGAAAATACTCAAGTCCCACACCCTATGATTATAAGATATAATCAATGTGTTTTTAAATTTTTTAAGACATCTTACTTGGTTAAATATAAGTTCACTATCACCACAAAATTTAAAGGTGTTTATTCTCATCTTCATAGCCCACTGCAAACCATGAAGTAGTACCTCGTAATCTATAACACTGTTTGAATAACCAAATTGAAACATAATTAAAGAAAAATAAATTTTATTTTATGGATAAATCAACATCATTATATCCATATTACTATGTTTTTTCCTTGATCCGTTGATATACAATTTCCATAGACTGTCACTAGATTCATCATCCTTCACCATGGTTTGAATTCGTGCATTATTCTCATGGAGGAAATAAACACTAAGTACCTACTCCTCGTTCATCTTGTAAGTATCATGCTCATGTAAATTTGAGGCCCATTAATTAAGGAATAGATCTATAACTCCATCTAAATGTGAGTTAGTTTACACTCTACTAGATTTTAACATCTCATCTGAGATGACATAGTTAGTGTTTACAACACTTGGCAATAAGGTTCCATGTAAAAACATGTAATGGATTTAGAATGGATTTTTACATTTTTACCATACCTAGATATTAATATTAGTTATGTATAATAATCTAATAGGTAGCCCCTAATCTTCAAGGTGATGTCTCTTGATAAACACATGGTAAAGTAAGGAGGGAAGTCCACCACCACTACATCCTATTGAATAGTGACATTTGGACAACCGTGTAGTGTAAAATTTATGTTCTTAATCATGTGTATTGTATTTTTTTTTTTACCTAAGCAATGATAATATCCATTTTTTATTTGGTTCATAAACTATACCAAGCTTGTCCGTAATTTTCTAGGGCATGACAATGTTACTGGCTCTACTATTTACCATACAATTATGAACTAAGGTGTCACTAACTATTTATTGATGCATGTATGTGTACCAAAGATGGTTTTGAGTGTTTATGAAACACTACTCATTTATGAAGTTATATAATCCAATGCATGAGTTTCAAGTTGTGATAATCTTATTATCTTTGGTGGAATAATGGCATAACAAGTGAATTGTTTCACAATTTTTATAAAGTTTGGTTGTTGTGAGCAAATGTGGTTTGATAGTTGGTCTTTATGAAAATTAAATAAATATTGACTAAGTAAAGTGAATTATTTTCAAATAACTAAATCTATATAGTAAGCTAAAGTGTGTATTTACAATGAAACTATTCTAAAGTGAAGTGATCAAAGAAATAAGAAAAAGGAAGGGTAGGGTAGAGAAGGAAAATGTTGATCTTGTCAATATTTTAACAAATATATTATGACAAAGTTGAAATATCATCTATATATGTACTTAAAACCAATTTATAACATGAAATATCATAATCTCAAATCCTACTATGCATTAGGCAAGCATCTAAAGAAATGAAAGAATGCAAATAAGAACTTGATTTACTTTGAAGATTTACTCTTGTAGGTAAATAGCATAAGCACATCCACAAAAAATCATAGAAAATGGAATAAACCTAAGAACTTTCAGTCAACTTAGAATTGACACAAGTTAACAACTCTACATTTTCAGAGTGCACATCATAAATCAATAAGAACCATTCAAATCTATATTACAAATTAGATAATTGAGAGATAAGCCATGATATAATTTACACAAACAAATGACACAAAATTTTTAGAATTCCTTATTTACATAAAATTTATCCAAAATTATCACAATTATTCATTTTCAAAACTTTCTCCCTTTCTACAATACACAATACATCTTATTATATACAATTCATGAGGTATGCCCATCAGTCATGTCAAATTACAATAGTACAAGTGTCAAGGAAAACTATCCCTTATACATATTTTTAGAATAGTCTAGACACTTCCTAATGGAATGACCTATGGGCAATGTTCTTTAAAATTATCACATGCATTTATAAAATAATATTCTATTTTCAAAAATATTATAAAATTTAATATACAATAAGAATATTCCTAAATCAACTAGCTTAGCCTTGAGATCCCTTTGATGATAAAGTGCCCTGTTACTACTATTTCAAGATCTTCATTGCCTTGGGATGCTACTCATATATTAACTTTAAATTGAAAATAAGATCTATTAAAAGTCCATCCTCTTGCTCGAATAGGTCTCTGAATTATTTGTCATACTTTTCCATGGCTTCTTTAACACTACTTGAATTCCCAATCCTTTCTTAAACATTCAAGATCATGTCTAATATCTTACTATTATCAGCCCCAATCCTTTCTTGGCTTTGGTTTCTCACTTCATGCATAACCTAAGAAACTCTTAACTTGAATTATTAATCAATTATTAAACCATAAAGATGATTGGAGTTGGGTTAGTGATCATGCTCCCACATATCTACTCCATCCTACTTATCATTTACTTGCCATCTTCATGAAGATCCTTTAATCTTTTTAACCATTTACTTAGACCCTTGATTTTATCTGCAAAAAATTTCATGGCCATATTTAGTTGAGCCAAAATAATTATTTCAAAGCCAAAAATTTGATCCTATATTAGGATATTGATTGAATCCTTTACTTTGCTCCTTAAGTTCTACCATTAGTGGACTACATTCATAGACACATTACTCTGCTGGATCACCACATTCTATTTAGATTTCATTTCTTTCAAAAAGTTGAACATGTAAAATAAATATGCTTCAAACATATTTATCATGGATTCTGACATTGAAAAGATAGCATACTTTTCAAAATTCTCCTTTTCTTATTGCATGCCTTTAAGGGTAGCTTATAATTGTGTTTAATGTGCTTGGGATAATTCAATTACATTATCCTCAAATATGGGATTCTCATCACGATTTTATCCTATCGCTGGAGTCAAATTGGTAAATGTTCTACTTTTTATAAAGTGATCTCCTCTCCACCAACCATGACCTTCTTCTTTGTTATTCTCTGAAATCTAATTGTATTTGGGTAAAACATAACACCAAATAAGTATTATGTTACTTATGGTATAGGTATATCCATTTGTCTCCACTTGGTTCTCCTGGGGTAGCCAATCTTCTTTCATCTTCCTTTTGTAGAGCCATAATCCACGGCTTGATCTTTCCATGCATGAGGATGTTGATGGCTTACATCATAGCCCAAGGATGATTTACATTATGCACTTTATGTAATTTGTGTCAATAAACAAACCAATATAGAATATATGGACCATATATCAGGTTCTTTTCACTAAATAAATTGACTTCACTCAAAGGATGAGTGAAAGTTACTTTGGGCTTCTTGGTCTTTACAAAAGCAATGGCCAATTTAGCCTTTCTTTTGGGGGTATCCATAGGAAATAATTCCAATACTACCTTCCCTTATTCTTCCTTGACCTATTCAATATAAGCTTCTTCATCATTTGATTCATAATCCAATGATAAAATTTTGATTTCATCCTCTATAGGTTCATCAGGGTCTAATGCTATAATTTGAATCTCCTAAATAGGTGATCCTTATTCATCTACCTGGGTTGAAGATGATGAAATCTTATCAGACATTCTTTCCTTTGGTTTATTCTCAATATGTGTCTCAAGTTTGTTTTCTATTGATGGTTAAGCTAATGGAGGTCTAGCAAGTGTACTACTAAGAAAATGGTACTACCTAGGCCTAAGTTGCCACCTATCATCTCCTTTATAGTTCCTCTCTAGTCTGGGCTCAAGTCTAAGGCTATGATCCTTCAACCTCTTTGTGACCTTAGAGGAGATGGATTCTTCATATAAATGGGATCATAAGCATCAGGTTGATGATCATAAGTCACACATAAAATATTTCTGATCCTTAAACACTCCTTAACCCTCCCATAAGGGTCCCACTATTTGAGCTTATCTATTTTCAAGTTCAAAAAAGTACCATGTTTGGAGGCTACCTCAATGTTGTCCCATTATTTGAAAATGGTCCTCCTAATTATTATAAAGAATTTATGGAGTAGGTCTTTTCTCTTGGTGTTACAAAGATATTATATACCATGAAATGGGTGATGAGCCACCTCTTGATCTGCTAGTTTATTAGGGATATAGACGGGTAACCCGAGATAGGTACACTAGGTACCTTCAATTTCAATAACTATAAAATCTATGTATAACCATATTTCACCCATAACATGAACATACTTCTTGATTAATAGGCTAACTCTTTCTATGAGATGACTAGTTATGGCTTCACTATGGACTAGATAAACACAATCACATATGAATTGGATGTGATCCCTATACTTGAATAAGTTCATCTTGGAATAGTACTGTGAAATAGTTTGTGTTACACTAGGTGACCACTCCCTTTGATTTGGCATCTTGGTAGTGGCATAGAGAGCATCCAAAAGGTATGAAATCATGTAAATTTAGGTTTTCTTCTTGTTCCTAATTATAAAGATTTGCCTACTCAAATAAATGATAGTTGTTTCACCTAGATGAGTGGTAATATATTTTTCAACCATGAAATAGACAATTCATCCCAAACAAGATAAACATAGTTTGTGGTGGAATTTCCACATAGCTTATTCAACATTATCATAATAATCCTAATTTGAGGTATGAATTAGTTGATGGGGATGTTCTTGTTGAAGTTTGAAAAGACTTGGTTCCTAGAATACAACCACATAGTTAATATGTTATTCAAATCATGTTCCTTGTCCCAGGAGTTGATTGATTTAAAGTTTATTTGGGGTTTGGGTAGCTTGTAGTAATTATCAAAGGCTATAATAGAGATATATGCCATATTTCTATGACTGTGTTAATTAATTATTAAACCTTTATCTACATTACCATCCTTAAAAATTTAAGCAAGGATATCAATACAATAGATTACCTTGGGTTTAGATGCCACATAGTGTAGGTCCATCATTTTAATGGAAATGATGTCATAATGCAATCTCCTAGTGGACAATTATTCTCCTCCTCTCTAGTAATGGTGGGTGATTTTTAATGGTCCAAAATAGCTTTAAATAATTATTATCTCATGTATTGAGAGTAGTGGGGTTGAACTTACTATCTTTTAAAATCCATCCTTCCACATATAAGGTCAAATACTATTCCACATCCTCTTTTATGACACTCTTCCAAGCTACCATGGCTATAATTTTGATTGAATTTTTCACCAATAATGTATAATTCAACTCTAGACTAAATTATCCTTACATAGTTAATCATTTGATTATCCTTAGCTTGATTACAATGAAAATATATTCAAATTAGGGATTCTATGTGTGCTAAGGTTTTTTGGAGTTTAATCAAGTTTGCATAGATATTTAGTGGCAACAATAGAGTTAGAATTGAAAGCTGCATGACTTAGATTTCCATTTAGATCTTGTATTTATACCTTTGCCTTTTTAGGTGCATGAAATCTCTAAATATAAATTATTGCTTATGTGTCTCTACCATGTCACACAACTCATTAATATTTAAAAAGTGATCCCTTATCATTTAAGACATGTGTCAACATTTTATTGTCTCTTGGCTTGTTGAGAGACCTACCTCACCTTGAACCATTGATTTGGATATGAGATATTGAGTTTTATTGGTCAATTTTATGCTTAGAATTCAATATTATTCCATGTGTCACTTTTGTGGGCCTTCTTTGTGCTTCTAACTATCATTTTCCTCTCAAGCTAATGTCTCTGCACCATGTTTCATCTTCTCATTCATCCTTGGGCTCTTTGAAAATTTAGCCTTCAATATGCACTATTGGATCATGGTTTCATAAATCAACATGTACCATTAATCTATATACTATGGGTTCTATCCTTTGCTCTATGAGCCATTAACTTTCTATCTCAATCTCTATGATGGTGACACTTGTCACCTTCTCACTCTTCTTAGGCTTAATTAATGTTTTGGATTGATGTTCACCATTGATCGAAATGCATACATCTAGTTATGCATCATTGATATTTGGGATAATGATCAAGTTTTAACTATTCATGATGGGCATGACACTTATCATATTCGTGCTTGATCATAGGTATTTTTAACATTTTGACCTTGCTATGCACCATTATATTTGCTTTGAGAAGATATTGTTGTACTATTTTATCTTGATCCATGGAGTTGGACATGATTGGTTTCTTTATTTACTTGCAGGATCTTTGACTTACTAATACCTCGCTCATCATAAGATCATTCATTCCATCTTGAACCTACATCATTTATTTGGGTAATTGAATTTTTACTATATATGGGTCCCCATGAACCATATATCTTTTGTTTGAGCCCATATATCCCAACACTTTTCATCCTTTTGTTGGTCCCTTCTATTCCTACTGTCAAAACAAAAAAAATAAGTAAGGCTTGGGGAACGTATTGGACTTAGGATAAAATATTTAACCTAAGGTTTTGGATGCATTATTAAATGTGATTAAAAACCTTAGGGTGAGATTCTAGACTTAGTTTAAAATATAATCAAAGGACCTTGCATTTAATTATCCCATGTAGATAATCAAATAATTAAGGAGGTCTTGGGTCATAAAAACATAGCATTAAAATTTTAGACTATGGTCTTATTCATGTTAATAAACATGAAAAATATCTTAGGATAAAATATAAGCTAAGTTTTAAATAAATATAAAGTTTCTCATGTAATTTTCAAATAAAGTGACCCCATGTAAATTTCAATTGAAATTTAAAAGCCTTAGGCTAAAAGGATTAGACTAAGGGTTTCTAGATGTTCAAACAAGAATTCAATTAAATAATTAAAAACAAATTACTTATAAAATGGTAAATTTATCATTAAGTCTCAAAACCCTAGACATTATCCACCATGTTGAGACTCCATTAAACCTAAAACCTAGAAATACAAAAACAACTATTAGCAACATTAGGAAATATAAGATAAAGATCAAATGGAGACATGTCAGCTAATCTAGATGAGAAACAGGTGTGGATGATATTCATATAGATAACTCTAATCAAGTGGCATTTTCAACTTAATGCACAAATTTGCAAAATTTGATATAATGGTCCCCATTTTTAGAAAAAGGGGTATGTTGACCTCAATAAATGATAACTTTTAGGAGAAACATAGTAATATGCTAGAATTCAGAGGCTCTATTTTATACTAATAACTAGGAAAATCATCTCACATGATCAGGTACCATTGTTAAGACTTGGCCATAATTAAAACAAGTCTCACACATGCATACTTAGGATCAAACATCTAAACATAACCATGATATGTGTGTGCTTTGATTCCACTTAATGATTGCCATGGGATTTAGAGAATAAACTTCATATTTATGACCTTTATCATTAACATTAACTTATAACATATTTAGATGTTCATTAATATTCATGCTTTAGCTAAGGGAATGCTTGGGCATTGTTCTATTGCCAGCAAGGCATACATAGCCTTGATAGAGATATCTTTATATCTATTCAATGACTTGATCTTTTTATAACCAAGCATCCATAACCTTGGTGGACATTACCAGAATCACCTTTGCTTAGAAACTTTTGAATTTTTCATTAAAGTTCTTATTTTTGTATTTTTTAGATATATTCTACTTTATAAAAAAGGTTGCGAACCAAGATAGCCAAGTTTTAGGGTTTGGTCAAATGTTTGATTTTTAGACACTCATCCTTGGTTGTAAGCCTTGTCCCAAGAAATTAATATTTTTTAAGTGCAAACATGAATTTGTAATGATAGTTCAAAATTGCATCCTACAGAAGCAATACTTATCAAAATCAGACTTGAATCAAGAACAAGGTTTAAGATTTTAGGAACAACCAATCTAGATACCAATCCTTACCAATTTCTCCAAATTATAATATCAATATCACATTTAAAGATCCATGATCAACCATTTGGATAAGTCATACCTACATTCCTGATTTGTTGACCTTTGAGCAATTAATTGTATTAGATCTTGATGACTATCTTGAAAAGGAATTATTGAAAGCAGGAAACAAATAAAAAGAAAGAAACCTACATAAATAAAAGTAAAAAAAATAAGAAGCAAAGTAAATAAAAAGAAAACAAATATGTGCATGCACTTTGTACAAGCAAGAAGGAAGTGAAACCTAATCTAAGCCTACCTAAACTAATACTAACTAATCTTACATATTACTCCATATAGACTTGAGGTGGAGCAATAAAGAAGTAGTGCTTGAGATATTGTCCATTTTTTGGCAATGTGAACTCTATTAATTGTAAGTCCTTGATCTTGAAGTTGTTGTTTCCTAGTATCTCATAAATTTTATAGGGACCAATCCACAAAGGTGTGATTTTTCAATGCTTTCCCTTATGTTCAGATGCTTTATCCCAAAGATCCAAGTTTCCTCATTTAAATACCTTAATTTTAGAATGTTTGTCAAACCATCTCTTCACTATGGTTCAATGTCTACTAAAATTGGAAAAATATTCCTCTCTTGCATTTTCCATTTGAATAATGTAAAGTAAGCTTGAACTTGCAAACTCCTAATAGCCTCCTTCCATGTACTCTTGTATAAACTTTTAGGTTGGTAGCTTGAGATTGATGAAGAATATAGTTTCTTGACCATATACTAGCATAAATGGTGATTCCTTTAGAGGTTTCTTGACTCTTATTCTATCAACCCAAAGGACATACTTGAATAACTTATGTCAGGTTCTTGGTTTGTCAGTAGTAGACTTCTTAATGGCCTTCATCAATTTTTTGTTAGTAGGTTATGACACACTATCACCTTGGGGTTAATGGTTTGGTGAAAATTTGAGAACAATGTTATTTTCATATGCCCATTTATTCATCTCAATTGATATAAAATTAGATCCATTATCATAGACTATAGATAGTTATGTTCCAAATCTAGTACATATGTTCTCTTCTAAGAACTTTATCACATCTTCTATCTTGCATTGTTTGGTTGTCACTACTTCTATCCATCTAGTGGAGTAATCAGTAGCATTGAGCACATACTTATGACCTTCTAAATAATAATGCTTTAATACCCCAAAAAAATATAATCCCCATTGATCAAAGGGTTTATCAATCCTCATTGGATTCAAAGGCATATATCCTTTGGGTTCTTTAGTGTTGAATCTCTGGCACTAATGGCATTCTCTCACATGACTATGAGCATATTTGAAGATATTAGGCCAATAATAACTAGCCATGAGGATCTTATGTTCTCCTCATATGAATAATTCTAAAACTAATAATTCTTTTTCAATATGCACCATTGGATCATGGTTGCACGATCAATGCATTCCATCGACATAGATCTTTTAGGTTCTATCCTTTGCTCCATGAACCATTGATTGTGTCTCAATATCAGTGATGGTGACACTTGTCACCTTTTGTATATTCCTAGATATTTGTTAAATATTTGACTAAATGCTCACCATTGATAAAAGAGTGTATGTCTAGACATACACCATTAATCTTTGGGATAATCCCTGAGTTTTAACTATCCATATCGAGTATGAAACATGTCATTTCCATGCTTGGTTTCAAGTCTTATTGACATTTTGATCTTGATACACACTATTAGATATGATTTGAGTAGATAAACATGTATTATTAAATATTGATTTATGGAGTTGGACATGATTGGTTACTCACCATAAGATCATCCTTGTCCACTCAAAATGCATCTTTGATTTGGGTGCTTAACTCTTGACTTTGTATGAATCCTCATGAACAATAGATATTTTGCTTGAGCCCTAAGATCCCAACACATATCATCCTTTTGTTGGTCCCTATGTACTTTTAGACAAAATAAAATAAAAAATTAAGGCATAGGGAATGTATAAGACTTAGGATAAAATGTTTAACCTAAGGTTTTGGTCACATCATTAAATGTGATTAAGAACCTTAGGGTGAGATTTTAGACTGTGTAAAATATAATAAAAAGACCTTACATTTGACTATCTCATATGGATAATTAAATTATTAAGGGGGTTTTGGGTCATAAATAACTTAGCAATAAAATTTTATAATAAGGTCTCATTCATGTTAATAAATATGAACAATATCTTAGGATAGAATATAAGATAAGTTTTAAACTAATATAAAGTGTTCCCATGTAATTTTAAAATAAAGTGACCCCACATAAATTAAAAATATTGGGATAAAATTATTATAACAAAGGTTTATAAATGTTTAAACATGAATTAAATTGAACAATTAAGAACCAATGATTAATTAAAGGATCAACTTATCATTAAAGCTCAAAACCCTAGAGATCATCCATAATATTGAGACTGCATTAAACCTTCAACATTAAAACACAAATGAAAATATTAGAAACATTAATAAAAATAATAAAAGGATCAAATGGAGACATGTTATCTATGTTATATGAGAACTAGATGTGGGTGATCTTCAAATAAAGAACTTTGATAAAGTGTCATTTTCAACTCAAAGCACAAATTTACAAAATTTGAAACAAGTGTCCCCATTTCTAGAAATGGGGGTATTTTAACCTCAAAATTAACAAAAAGATATAAAAATGGGGTGTTTTACCTTTTTTTACTTCATCCTTTCCCACCTTTATTTATTTGTGTACTTACTAGACTTGATGTCTTGTTGGCTGATTTGAGTTTACCAATACTATGTTCTCCTTATCAGTTGGTCTTAACACCAATTTGAGAGCTAAAAGTTTTTTTATGAGCATTCCCTCTTGTCCCAATATTGATAAGGAATACCATATTATCATATTAACATTTTAATAATTCATATGATCAGAAATGCTATGAGGAAATGCACTTACCCTTGGTTGTACTTTTTGAATAGTTGGTTGATCCTAAACATATGATGTTTGATGAGATTTTCCAACCTCTACATCATAATTTTTATATGATATATGGGTAGAAAACTAATTATTTTATGTTTTAGGGATATTTTAAGGTGTACTTAAAGCATGGTGAACCTCTTTGGTCTCTTTAAGAGCCCTTTTTTTGGCTCTAGTCACATTTACAACCACACTGCTTCATGCACTTGAGTCACCAACTTTATTTAAGGCCACATGATCATATAACTACTAATTAATAAAATTAAAATATATATTCCTTTGATAATGAGTAATCTTGCCTTTATGTATTTACATACCTTCAATATGTTGAATCTCTTGATTATAAATGCATTTTTGATTCATTTGATTCATGAATATAGATTGATTAACTACTGCTTGATTTTTTAAGTCATTTAATAGCTGCCTAATTTAATCCAACATCATTTTATTCTAATTTTAGGGCATGGGAACAATAGCATTAGAAGATGATGGATCATTTGTATCAACAACTATGTATGGTTTAGCTTGAGTTATAGCTCCTTGAGCTTGGTAAGGTGACCTTTATTCTTTGAAACCTTGATAAGGTGGCCTATTATCTTTGAAAGGTTGATAATTAGGATAATTAGGCATTTGGTAAGGCCTATTTTCTTGATATCACTACCTCTTCAATTAGACAATCTCATTCCTAAAGGACTACAACATCCCTTTGAGATCTCCCATTTTAGTTGATTGGCGAGGAGGGGATAAAGGTTATGCCTAGGGGGATATAATAGGAGCCAGTTTTGGAGCTTGAGGGGTTGGTATGGGATATGTTTCAGGGAAAAAAGGCATAGGAGACCTAGGTTCCAATTTTCTAGCTTGTATCAAAATATTCTCAACTCTTATTGTAACTTCAAATGCATCAAGTAAATTATTACCACCCATTGACTATATCATAACACTAATGCCATAATTTAAGGACCTTAGATATTATAAGAAGGCATATTTTAGGGATGGCCTAATCAATAGAGGTATCTTTCTCCATAATTTTTATAATCTGAGGTCAATTCAATCATGAACTCATGAACAACCCTCTTTATGGTAGTTAGTTATTCAACTAAGGATAGGTGATCAGATTTATCTTCAAATTGTCTAACTAAGGCTGAACCTAAATCATCCCATGAATCATTTGAGTTTAGTGGGAGGTTTTTATACCACTACAATGCTTTTCCTTTGAAATAAGCAATAAATGGTCTAATAACCATGTTTTACTAAATGACATTATGGACTAAACAAAGGTTAAAAACATCCTTGATGTAATAAATAAGAGTTATTTGATATTTTCCTAAGAATAATGGGATTATCATAAGAGATGATATAGGTATGTCATCAAACTAGGCTAAATTTAGTGGGCTACCTCTATTGAATAACAAAAATGTTTGGTTTCTAATGGGCATGTAAAAGGTGGGAATTTCAATGTTTAGGACAATAGATTAACTAAGAGATAGAAATATATATTTAGGATATGGGTTTGTCCTATTAAACCTTTAAATTTTATAATAAGTAAAAGGAAACTCAATGAACTCAAGAGGAATAACTTTATTGGATGATCTTGTGGTAACCTTTGGCATGAAAATGCTACCTGAATGATTTTAATAACTATAAAACCTAAATAAATCTTTAGGTTATAATGATAATGAGTATCCTCTACTTTTACAAGTACTTTTAATTAGCAACAAAATATAACTATACCAAGGTGAATGGGTTGCACTAGGCATGCCAAAAACTATTGTCAGTCAGGAGTGTGCCATTGAAATAAAGTGTGTTTCTTCTCACTCCTACTGGAGCATATAATGTATCATAAGTGTGGGTGAATTTTTAAGTGATATAATTTAAACATATGGATGTTTCCCTTTGTGCTTTCACTAAACCTTTTCTCAAACCTACTATCTAGTAATTCTAGTAATGGAAAGGGTGAGAAAAGACACTTTTTATGATGAAATTGAAAGGGAAAATATAAATGAAAGTGATGCGCCAATGTTTTATGACCACTAATTATTTAAATTAACACTCTTATGAAAGGGAGAAACTTTCACACATTCTCTACACTTAGGAATGACTTCTACAAAAGTGTTTCAGAAGGACTTGACAAACTTAGTTTATGCAAAGAAGGAATAAAAAGTAATTAGACTCACATCCAATTCTGGAAATAAATATGATATCAGTACTTATTATGACCTATATAACATAAAATATATTTTATTAAGGTAAAATAAATAGATAATAATAAGAAAAACCTGGCACTAAAGTTATAACCCTTGAGAGAAATATTGAGAAGTCTCGGGATGAATAAATGGACAAGGGGAGAAGTCTGATGAATCAACCCCAAAGGACTAGATAAGTTACTCCTCAATGTAGCATACTAAAGAGAGTGGTGGCACCAGTGAAGAGGAATAAGTGCATATGGAGGAGAAATTTATCATCAAAAAGGATGATAGAGAGATCAAAATTAGAGAAACATTGCATAAATATTAGGGGGATTGATTTGGGAGGATCCATATTCACTCTAAAGAAAGAAGACATCAAATTTTAGGTTGATCATTATAGTGAAGATCTCATTTAGATATTTTTGGCACATCTTATAGTTCGTAAAATGGATTCCATACATGTAAAATATCATGCATCAAAGATAAACTAGGGCAAGTAAAAAAATTGGGTTTGGACAAAACATCTAGTTAGACATCTATAAGTGGTAAGTGGATGATAAGTGGAAAGTAGAGATTGGACCATGTGGTGGGTTATCAAGCCACCATGTGGTTTTCCACAATATATTTATTCACTATGGTCTAATTTTAACTATATTGTAATTAAATATTCTAAATGTTATAAACAAACCATATATAACTTACCATTTTCATGTGACATATCCACCTCACCACATACCTACCACATGACCCTAAATTACATGTCACATTCCATATCCCAACATTCACATTCTAACTACATATCATGCCTTAGTTTCCATGTGATATCTTCCAATGCCCACATAACCCTATGTTTCATGCTTAAACATCCATGATAAACCCAAATACCCATGAAATAGCTAACATGTTACCACATTTGTTCCACATGCCACCACATGCTTTCAAAACCCCATGAAATGCATGTTAATGCCAATCACTTGGAAATTACAACCATGAAACTCATGGAATTTCAATGTTTAAATCCATGCCACCTCCCTAATGTGGGATATTTGATATGCTTCGACCACCAAAGCCTATGAAATGGGTTTCAAACCTTTATCCTCATAGAGAAAAATATAACATCCCCATTGATGATCATGTGGGTGTAAAGGCTATACAAATCATTGGGAATTTTTATTTTAAGGCATTTAAATAGGCTTAGTAGCTACTGTTAAAGGCTTTAGCTAAAGAGCTTGTGCATCTTGTAGAATGAGTTTAAAGTAGAATTATGGAAAAGTGTAAAAAGGGATTTATATAAGTTTTTACCAAAGAACATATTTGTAGTTATTCACTTTTCATTTTGGAGATGTTTGTAAGTTTTTTACAAGAATTTTTCCTAAAACATCAGTCAATATAGGACCTAAAGATGTAGGCCTTTATGTCAAACTCTATTATCAATTTGTGTGTTATGTTTTGAGATTTTCTTGAATTATTCTTGTTAAATTGATGTTTTTTAAATAAAATTCTTAAATTATTTCCATAAATTAATATTTTAAATAAAAATTAAAATATTCAAGTGTATTATTTCTTATGTTTATGGATTAGGTTGTTATCAAAGTGGTTAGTGTGATGGACTAACTTTTATGTAGACATTGCTTTCATACATCAAGTTTGGTATCAGAGCTAAGTTTGCAAGTGAATTTGTGATTTTATTATTTTATCTAAACTTATCTATTTTAGAACAATGGATCAAATACTAGCTTAGATTCAATTATTACTAAATTCTATTATCCCTATGATAATGCAATACCTGCTATTTCATGGGCAAAATCGACAAGTAGTAGAGCAATGATGGGAGCAACAAATGAAGAGGTTATAATAGAGCATTGATGCACTATAAGAAAAACTACAAGAAGAACATAAATTGAAGGAGAGGATGTACAGAGATTCCAAGACTTGTGAACATTATGTTTGACAAGGTCATATTGTCAAACAATGTTGGATCCTACATCCCAGTCAGGCTCCATTATGGTTTAGAAGGTAGAAAGAGGAGAGAAATTGTGTCCAATAATGATCAATCAATCCAACCAATATTACCTCGTCAAGGAACTCTAGAGTCTCTAATTTGATAGTTATTGTTGAGGGAAGTGTGAGATATTATGTTATGCTCTGAGGAAAGTCAAAAGTATAATTACACTACTATTGCTGAAGGGAAGTTCATGAAAATATATTTTAACTAGAGTTTTAGAGCTAGTGATATTAATGAATGTCTTGCACAATGTCTACCACTAAGGACTCTTCCATTACACCACACTAAGACATTTGGAGGAGTTTATGACATAGTATGTGGACATGTGAATCATTATGAAATTCTATATTTTAGCATCAAAGGGATATTTTTTCATCAAGTAGCTCTTGACATATTTCAAAGAGAAGATGAGGAGATAACTTTGGGTAATTATTATCTCACATCTTAAAATGCCAAAAACACTACATCATGAGAAGGAATCCAACTAATGACCAATCATACCTATGAGATTTAGTTTGGGACAAGACAAAAAACAAATATATATTTTGGTTATAGTAGTGATTCTTATAATTCATATACTCTTACTAGTCCTATCAATGAAAATGATATTGAAAGTCTAGAAGAAAATAATGCTTTAATTATCAATGTATCTTTTGATGTAAATTCTAAAGATTAAAATAATGGAATCAAATCATCTAGCTATATGGACAATGTTATGGATACTAAATTTACTAACCCTCAATATTCATCAATTTCATGTGTTAATACATTTGAAAAGCACACAAATGGAATAGGTTCTAAGTTGTTAGTCAAAATTGGATTTGAAGGAAAAGGCCTTTGCATTAATGGTCAAGGAATTGTCTATCCCATTCAAGTGGAAAAATACCATTTCATGTAAGATTAGGATATGGAGGTGAAGGATAAATATCCCAAAAAGTTGAGTTGAAGATTTATTCAAGTAGCAAGTCAAAACACCCTAAAGACTTGAAAAAAGCATTATCAAAAGATGAAGTAGTTAAATCTGATGAGACATCTTTATATGACTTATCAACGTATGAAAATAAGAAATACTTGAATGTATCTTATAATTATGCCTCAGAAAACCCTAGAAATATGCTTAAGAGACATGTCAAGGAGAAGATTGACAAAACAAAATTACCTAAAAAAGACATAAAGTTGGGTTTTTACTTCAATGCTAAGGGGAAAATGCTAAAAGAAGATAAGAAAACTTATCAACAACCCTAGGTAAAGGTTGTAACTATATCTTCAATCAAGTAGAAGACAAAATATTGTCAGTTAGAACCTGAGACAACATCAACAAGGGAGATGACAATCAACAAAAAGCTTACAGTTTAGAAATTATCACCTTGGAAAGGTAAGCAACATTTATTTAAAATAATAATAGTTAATCACTCTTAGATAGATGTTATTTTTGATAAAAAATATCAAAATAATTTGATATCAAAAGATGTAGAAACCCTAAGATTGAAAACTAAGCCACATTTCCAACCCTATTCTCTAGATAGAATAGATGATGGTAATGGTGTATATGTAAATAAAACATGTAAACCAAGGTTTGTGATTACCTCTAACTTCCTAGATGAAGTTGAACTAGATGTAGTTCCACTATAGTTTTGTGGTATTATCCTAGGTAAACCATATTTATCTTTGAGAAAGACAACTTAATCCAAGAAGGAAAAATAGTATAGCATTATAAAAGATGGGATAAAATATCTCATGCAAGCACATAAATAGTAACCATTATAGGTAAATGATGTCTTCAATGTTATTTTACTCATCGATGTTGTAGACAAGAACACTATAGGGTAATAAAAGATGCCATCATGAGAAGCAGCAGGAATAAATTGAAAGATAGGTTATATATTTTAATCTATATGTTTGAGAGAGTGAAAATATGCATACATATTTGCCTTATGTTTTTAAGACCTAAATATAGGTTTTTTTAATAAATTCATAAGACCCAAGAAGGGTAATGCTTGTAATCATTATAGTGGTTATAAAGACCTAAGAAGGCCAATGTTTGTAAATTGTGTTACTATGTAAGACATTAAGAGGGTAATTGTAAAATGCTGGTTGTAATAACACTAGGTGACATTTTCACATACTCAGATCTGAAGACCTAAAACCAACTAGCATTTAGGATATCATTTAAGCCAAAGGTGAGAAACAAAGCCATGAAAATATCATCATATTGAGTACCAGGTCTAGTACAATATTTTTAAGGACAAAAATCCTTCTTAATGGGGAGGATTGATCTAGGAGGATCTATATTTACTTCCAAAAAATAAGACATCCAATTTTAGGTTGATTATTTTCATGGTGAATATCTCATTGAGAGCTTTCCAATGCATCTCATATTTCAAAAAATAGACCCCGTATGTGAAAAATATCACATATCAAAGATTAAATAGGGCATGTAAAAAATTGGGTTTGGATAGAACATCCAATTGGATGTTGACAAGTGGCAAGTGGATATTAGACAATGTGGTTCATCCTCAAGCCACCACATGGCTTTCCACCATCTAATTATTCACCACGGTCTAATTTTAACTATATTATAATTAAATATTATAGATAAACAATATACAACTTACCATTTCCATGTGACATATCCACCTCACCACATACCTACCACGTGACCCTAAATTCAATGTCACACTATATATCCCAACATTCATGCTCTAACCACATATCATGCCTTAGTTTCTATGTGATACTACCCAATGTCCACATAACCCTAAGTTTCATTCCTAAACATCCATGAGAAACCCAAATACCCATGAAATAGCTAACATGTCACCACATTCCTTCCACATGCAACCACATACTTTCCAAACTCTATGAAATTCATGTTAATGACAATCACTTGGCAATTACAACCATGAAATTCATGGTATTTCAATGTTTAAAACCATGCCACCTCCCCAATGTGCGATATTTGATATGTTTTGACCACCAAAGCCTATGTAATGGGTTTCAAACCCTTATCATCATGGATAAAAATATAACATCCCCACTAGTGAAACCATGGGTGTAAATTCTATATAAAGCATTGGTAATTTTTATTTGAAGGCATTCAAACAAGCTTAGCTGCCGCTATTAAAGGCTTTAGTTAAAGAAATTGTGCATCTTGAAAAAGGAGTTCAAAGCAAGATTGGGGAAAAGTCTGGAAAGGGAATTACATTATTTTTTTCCAAGGAACATATTTTAAATTGTTCATTTTACATTTTGGATATGTTTTTAAGTATTTTTCAATCATTTTTCCTAATACATCAATTGATAAAGGACCCAGAGATGAAGGCCTTCGTGTTGAACTCCGTTATCAAATTGTGTGTTCTATTTTGAGATTTTCTTGAATTATTCTTATTAAATTGATGTTTTATAAATAAAATTCTTCAATTATTTCCATAAATTAATATTATATATAAAAATGAAAATATGCATGCATGTTATTTCTTAAGTGTATTGATAGAGGATGAAGATTTATACTTATACAAACTATGCTCCCCCAAGCTACCATAAAAAGGATGCACAAAAATATTTCATTTAAATTATATTATTAAATGGATGATCCAAAATTTGAGTTTACAAAGGCTATAACTTTGAGCATAGAGGATAATAATGAAGGGAAAGAATGGCTTCTTATTAACCTATTGGCCATACACCCAATCCAATAAGGGAATACATTAATAATAATGGCCATAGAAGTAACATGTTAAAATGTCATAAATGATGACAAGGTGAGGAAACTAAAAAAACTCCTCAAAGAAGCTAAGGAGGAAGTGCAGGCCAATATGTTCAAAATATAATAGCTTTATGAGTGCATGGAGGCATCTAAACCATCTCTTCTAGCTGACATCAACACTTTGAACATGTTAGAGGTTGATTAGATATGTGTATTTGTGAAATATATGATCCCAATATTATAACTTGAGATAATGCAAGAATAATAAGATAAATTTTTGAGCATGGTGATAAAGAAGGAGCTATCATAAAAGCTCTAGGAAACAACCTACATGCCCTCTCTTTTTATATTTTATTTTCCTTTACAATATTCTCTTAGCCCCAACTATACCCATTTCAGGTTTTTAAAACCATAAACATAATGAAATCTTGGTTACATTTTTACACAATCGAGCCTTATGTATCATTAAAAAAAACATCAAAATTAATCATAATAAGCTTGAGCCATCACAAAAAACCAATAGTCACCATAATAAATCAACTGATCACCATAAGTTGTATGGATTTTAACTTATACACAACCAAAAATCATGCAAAGATAGCCATAACCTAATAAACACATAGTCACCATACAAAAGGTTGTAATGGCTTCTATAATAAAACACAATCAAATATTCAACCTAAATATGTCAACCCAAACACTAATTAAATAAAAATGATTGCAATCATTTTAAATTTAGTACTCATAGTTAACCATAATACCCAAAAAGTCTCTTGAAGAATATGAATCCATCATTACACACAAACATTTTTCCCTCATAAAAACAAAAACATGTAGTCAAATTCATAGTCCAAATAGAAAATAAAAAATTAAACCTAAACCTTATAATGAGGTTTCCACATAAAAACATAATGTTCACACCACACATAGTCATTTTAATACCAAAATTTAATACTATCAACAACTTAACAAAACACTGCAAGTGCTCAACTAAGCCATCAAACAAAGACATAAAACCAACACGATGGCCCTAGTTAGCATTTCATCCAAATTCAAAAATAAAGAGTAATATTTTTTCTAAATCTCTAAAACATGCTATTCTATTGTATTTTCAAAAAGTAAACTCAGAATTCTAAAACATTACTTACTTGGTTGATAAATTTGACCACAATAGTTTTTATACACTTTTAACCTCAAAGCACAAAAAATTTATGTATATTTTCACAAAACCATTTACCCAATAAATAGAAAATCAAACCCCAAATAACTCTACAAAATCCCTTCATGGCTGCCAAGATTAAATTCTTCTAACTATTGTTTGTATTCCCAAAATTTGTCATATGGAACCACTTTGCATTCCCCTTGGCCACCATTCCAAAAAAAAAGGTATATTTTCCTAAAGGGTTCCAAACCTCCCAGACTAAATGCCCAAACTGAATGCAATAAACCCTAAAATCCAATTGAAGTCTCTTAACTACCTTTGCATGGTAATGTGAGCTGATGCCATGGCCCCTAAGTCATTAGCTTAAAAAAAAACACAATTATGTACCATGACCCCATGTGGGTCAAGGTCCTAACCTAAGTCCCCAAAAGAAATACTTAACCAATTCAAATCAAACAAACAAATATTCTAAGAAAGGTTTGTTAAAACATGCAAACCATCATGCCTAAGTCATTGTAATGCACAATTTTAAGATGTTTCAATACAATTTTGAAACTAGATAGGGTCATTAAGTCATACATTTTAATTAAAATGTAAATATCAATGGAAATTAAAGATCAATTACAAAATGTAGAAAGATGATCAAGATTATAACCACTATTAACACTAATAATTACATGACTGACTATAATGTTAAAGTTGGTGATTAAAGAATTTAAGAAAAATATACAACACCAAATTGATGTAAAATATAAAAATCATTTAGAGATATCAATTATTAATAAGTTATACTTAAACAATGATAGACTCGTAAATGATAATATCAAATAATGAGTTATTTTCACCAAGTAAAAATTGACCCAAATGAAGTGTATAATAAAATTGATCATAAATTGATAACATAAAACAATAAAATGACAAAACATAATGACTAAAGCATTAATAATGAAAATATATACTTTATGTTTAATTTCACTATTATAATTATCCATTTACTTCTCCATGTTTCGCTATTGCTCAATTCTAATCATAACCTAGATCAAGTACATATCCATATAGTAAACCAATAAACTATCAACATCTAGACATCTAAGTATAATAAATGTGATAAAAAAATTTAAATAATGCATCCAACTAAACAATGAACCAATACACATTAAGCAATAAAATCAAATGTTTTAGATTAAGGTAAAAATAGGTTTTGAAGGGACCCCAAAACCCAAATACAAGGAAAGAAAGATAAAGCATCAACGACCACAGGCAAAACCTAAAAACTACTACAGAGAAGTAGTAAGAATAGGTTTTATATGGACCTGAAACCACCAAAAAGACCTCAGGTCAATACCCGAATTTAACATAGATCTGGCTACACCATAGACAGAAGATTACAAAAAACTAGTGAATAGGACTAGATAACATAACCAACAAGAAGAACTAGACTATTCTTCTAGTTCCAAAATCATTTTCACTATTTCTTTACCTTTCACAACAGTATCCTGAGTGGCAGTAGCCGCCAACTTGGCTCCCTCTTGTATAGCCTTCTTTCTTGAGCTTTGTCTCATCCTTTTGCTAGGCCCCTCCAATGATTTGATCTCCTCATTAGATCTTTTTCCAATATTAACAGCTGCAACACATATGTTGGATGTTACTTCCTCCATTTTCATTTTGTTCTCCTTGATGAGTTCCCTAAGGTTATTCTCGTAATCTTTGAGCTTGACGGGGATGTCTCTTATCTATTTTTCCATATTGTTAATTTTGTTCCATACAACTTTCTAGTTGTCTTCCATAATTTCCACTTTCCTTTTGAGATCCATAATCTCCTTAAACATCCAAGAATCAAGTTGGAGAGAAGCCTCTACTTTGCAATTAACCCAGCTCATAGGTGTGTGCATTCCATCGTTCTGCCTTTTCTCACTCCAATCCTCAGTATTCTTATTGGGACTTTTCCCACCTTCTTCAAAGCAATCATCTCAGCCCCTTTGATATTGTTCTTTTGTTCCAATTTGAATTTCCATGTCCATTTCTTGATTGTCATCCTGAACTATATTTTCCCTTTCATTTCTTGAAATAAGGTCCTCAACAGGGCCATCCTGGACAATATCTTCCTCCTACATTTCCTGATTTTCCTCAGCTTCTTCTTTACTATTTTCAGATTCTTCCTCTATGTTGACTCCTTCTTTCTCATTCTTCTATTGAACTTCTTCTTCCTCATTTGAATTTGTATTCTGGCTTTTAGTTCCTTCCTCTTCCTCCAAATTTTCCTCCCTAGGTTTATCAATTATCTCCTGCTCTGTATCTTCATCTACATTTTGGTTCTTGGCGCTAGGGAAATTGATTTTATCTTTCCCTTTTAAAAATTCACTCTTTTTTCTCCTAGACTCCTTATTTTTCCCCTGGTTAGGGTTCTTAACCATAGCCTTATTCTTGCAATAGCCTTCGATTAACAGGATTAGGCCTTCATGCAGGATAGGACACGTTTCCTTCTTCCTGTGAGAAAATAAGCTTTGGACCAATGAGAAGCGCAGATAAAAGGGAAAAGACAATCTTACCTTGTGTCTGAAGTGATTAAGGAAAATAAAGTGGAATTTGTGCACTCTCTTGCTTCTTCTGTCCAGGATGAAATACTCCCTTATACAACAATAAAATCAAATGTTATAATGAAATTCCATCCATAATTGTCTCAAAAATTATAATGAAAATGTATCAATGTAGATCACTAATTGTAATACCATAATAGAATACTAAAATACAACCCCAATAGTTCATATCTAGACTATATCATCATAATGAATTAAATGAAAGTAACTTAAGGTCATGCCATTTATGTTATTGATGTGTGAGTGATCAGCTAGATATTTTGAGATAGTTGTTGTTATGTACTTTCATTTTAACATTTGATGTTTCATGCTAAATTAGATACTAATTATTTATTCAATTTTTTTGTATTATTAATATTTAGTTATGTTATTGTATTTATTTCTCTTATATAGTACAGATGTTTCTAATGTCTTATTGTGACCTCATGTACATGATATGATCTAGGTTGGATGTGACATTGAGAAGTTAGGTCAGACTGAGAAAGTGAATAAAAAGAGATAATGAACTTAAAATTTGTAAAAACAAAGGTTTGATTATTTATATATGTTTTGAGTTGTTTTTTATGATTGACTTAAATTACTAAGTGTTTTTATACATTGGATGTGAATGCATTCTAGAAACAGGTCCTGATTAGGTTTTGTACTTTTTTTTACATTTATTTAGTCAATTCTAATTTTGACTCATAGTCTCATTCAACATTATTAGCTTGGTTTGGACCATCATAGTCTTATTTGGCTATGTTATTATCTTTGATTTTATTGTCTCAGAAGATACTTAGCCTTAATTCCATTCTTTTTACTTATTAAATTCACTAATTTTTGACTTATGTTAATCTTTTAAGGTATTAAACTCATTGTTAAGTGTTGTCTTTTGATTTGGACTCTTGAGTGATATTAATCACTTATCACTGTCCTATTTCAAATTTTCTTAAATGACATTAATCTTAGATTTAATACATCAATAAATTTTATTTTTGTTGCATTTAGTGTTATGGTTTTGTGGATTCTTATTGGTCTCTATGTTGGTAATATTTCATTGACTAAGTCTTGTCTTGGATAGATAAGTAATAAGGACATGACTCACCATAGACCTGGCATTAGTTTGAAAAGTTTTTTATTGTTTTGAATTTGGGATTATGGACGTAGATTACCTCTCAATGAAATGAAGATGATATACTTCAAACCCTAATAGGTTTCTTTGTTTTTCATTTTTCAATGTTTATTTTTGGAGCCCAACACATGGGGAACTCTATTAAAATTTTTGTATATAGTAGCCAGGAGAAATATGGTAGTAGTTGGTTTCATCAGATTCTCACATATTTCAAACTATAATGATTTATTTATATTATTCACCATGCAGTGGGTTTTTTGGAGTTTTCAATTAGTATGAGTGTTTCTTAAATGGTTTGACTAGTTTTTGCATTCATCATATGGAAGGTTAAAAGTTTTGTGAAGGCAAGGAAAGAAGAAAACTCACATTCATTTTACATTGTTATTGACTAACATTCAAGTAAGTTTTGTATTTGAGTTTATTATGGTTATTTGAATGACATGGTTTTTCATTAATTACATAAAGGAACATTTATGGAGTGTTTTCTTACAAAATGAGGAATATTTGAGTTAAGCATGTGTATTTTGATTTCAAAAATCCTAAACCATTGTATAGGGGTTGGACCCATAATATTTTTATTTTTCTACTAATGTCATTAAGGTTATTACCATGTAAACTTTCATTTTAATTTTTTAAACTTGGAGACCTTATAGTGATTTTACAAAACATTGGGTTGTTTTTTATTAGTGAAAACAAACATATAAATTAATATTTGGCTACAAACTTGAGAGAAAATAATGGAAACCTTAATATTTTAATGCAGGTTAAATACCATTAGGGTTAACATAAAATATTATTTTATTATGTTAAAATAGAAGCTATATGACCATGATATGAATTTTTTGTCATCATAATTGTTTTCGAATTGTGTTATAAACCTAATTTGGTCTATTAATTGCATTGTTAGTCATGTTTTTTTGACCTAGATCAAAAAGATTATTCTTTTGATTTGAAAACATTATGATTTTTAGACTATTTAACTTGTCCAAAATTTATTATTACATTATGTTGTTATTATCATTACTAGTTTTGATATGCAATTATAATCTTCCTTTATTTTTAAAGTATATTTTGGTCAACATTTAAATAGAGATTTATGTTATTTGATGTTATATATTTTAGTTGTATGGTTGATAATAAACACATTCTCTAGATGCATGTATTATTTTGCATGAAACTTGAGTTGAGTAGTATATTTTTAAACTGATGTAAGTTTGACTGATCTTCTCGATGAGGGTTTTGATGTTATTTTTTATTATGATAGTTGAAAATAATTTGTGTCATTTATGTTTATTTTATTTAGATGGAACTATTTATAGAATACTATTTGTATTCGAGGTTACTATAAGTAATATAATTGCATTTATTTTCGCTGATGTGCCCTATTAAATACTTGGGGCTTATGGGTAAAACACCATGGATTGAAAACTTAATATCTGAACCCTAAAATATTTAACATGAATTATTGCAATTAGAACACTTGTAAAGGAGTTAGTGTTGGTATCTAAAAATGTAAATAGTGTTGTTTGAAAGTTTCATCGAGTGTTTATATAAGTCAAACTCAATAGTCAATGTTTATCTTACTCACTTATCTCGACTAGCCTGAATCACATCCAACTTATGTATGAGCTGGTCTAGGGCCACATATGGTTGGACTTATTAGGATTGGTGAGGTGGGCATTTAATTCATTGGATTTCAATGAATAATATTTCTTAGTTTTACATCTACTAATTTTGAAATATTTTTAGTATTGATTGCAAAGTGAATAAGATCAATTATAAAATGATTTGATTAAGTATTACATATTTAACTTAATTATTTATTTAGATGTTTTTCAATTATGTTATGTAATGTTAATGTTATGTTCAATTGGCATAAATAAATTAGTTATATCCAAGTTGGTTTATAATTATAAATTAGAGGATAATCTTTTAAATATCAAACTATTCATTATGTTATCATTTACATCTATGGCTTTATGGAACATAGTTTTGGAATTTATATAATGTGAACATATAGGTACATGAGTCTAATATGTAAATTCATGGTTTCATATTGTATGGACTGAAAATTTTGTTTTAGGTAGACTTATAACTAAAGATCAAATTATTAGGCATAAATTGAGAATGTGAATGCATATCTTTGCATAAATTGAAAATTTTAATTAGTTATATTATTATATGATATAGTGTGTATGAATATTTTAAGGTTCATAAGACTAATAAATACTATCAGTTGTCTTATCTCAAAAATAAGGTATTGAGTTAGTGGGTTATTTTTATGATTACTTAGTCTCTTTTAAATAGAGTTATGAGATTCATTTATGTGACAATATGTGAATGTTGTGTTAATTGAGATGAAAAAAGAATTTATAGAGTTATGATATGCATTTATAAAGTATATTAATGTACTACTTCTAAAAGTTAAGATATTTATTAATCAAAAATAATTATGACATGTTTCCTTTAGTCTATATAAAGACATTAGAAATATTTTGAACTATCTAAATCTACATTTGTGAAGATTGACTCTTTATTAATATTATTTTACAAAATTCCCAAAATTTATTTAAGTTCAATATTTTTGAAGGATTAATATGAACATAATCATTCTAAAATATGATGTTGTAATGTAGTTATAAATTTAAATGTATTTTGACATGTTGAGAATTTTTTTTGAGTTATGAGAACACTTTTTCTAATTGTTCAAATCCTTTTAAAATGGAATCAATATCACTATTTGAGTGATATGACTATTATGGTAACCCCATATAATTAATTATAAATGTTGCATTCAGTAATTATAATATAATATCTAATTAATATGGCACTAATCTCATGCATGTTAAAAGCTAAGATAGCCTAAAAGTAAGATTATAAAACTAATGAGTACTTTAATAACTTTAGATCCAATGGTTTTTTTGAAATGAATCATGATGTGATTGAGGACCATGAGGCAAACTCTACAATGTTGTTTTAAGTATGTGTGTATAACCTAAATAAGGTTTGACTAAACTTAATAATATAGTTAATAAGGCAGTTTTGACTTGTAAATGTTAACCAAATAGGTTAGGACCATGAGGTGAACCCTACCTTATGAAATGGATAAAATGTAACATAAACATGGTTGTTGAAACATCCTAAGAGGTTTAAATAATTCCTTTATAAAATCTTATAGTACACTATATATTTTATCTAATAAGCAATCAGTAATCTAATCTCCCTATGTTACCTAGTAGGATGATGTATTTGTCATCCTATCCATGTTTGTGTTTTTTATAACACATTCCAAATCCTTTTATTGATGTTTCAAATAGTCCTTTCCAATGATAAATGTTTATTGCCTATCAGTTTGGTAGATATTACTTATGCAAGCTTAGTATTATGATTCTTATTTTGAAAGTATTTTACTTCTTGTAATTTTTTGCTAAAATTTTCTAGTTTACCCAATGAGGTACAAGATGTTTTATAGCTTTTGTAGGTACTTGGGTAGGTGTATAATTTAGTTATGGATCTTATAGAAAGGACACATTAAAATTACATGGATATGAATTCATGAGTGGTCTTACACTAAACCACTTTTATCTAAGTACTAATTACTTAAAACGTTTCCTAATAAAGTCATTATTAATTTATGGACTTTGTATGGTTCCCTTGTTAAATATAACACAATTATGGATCTCATTATATTTTACATGATAAAATTTGGTTGAAAAAATTGTATCATCTTTTTAATCTCTTTAATATAAAAATTTGTGGTTGCTACACATTGTAAGTGGATAGCAACATAATGTGCTCTAGTTCATTGACTGTAGACTTGTCATCGATTACTATGAAAAAAATTTGATAATAAATCACATAGAAAACATGAATATATAAATGATAAAGCATAAGAATGAACATGGATAATATCTTGATAGGCCTACCATAGGAGGAAACATAGAAAATATTCCCTAGGCCATTGACAATGGATTTGTATAAGTTGTTTGTGCATTTGAACAAATCATTACAGCTATTACACTTGTAGATGAGAACAAATATGAGATATTTCATTTAGGTTTTTTCCAAGTAGGAATCTTAGTTTATATTCTATTGGCTTTGAAAATCTTATGGAACTTTGATAACATGAAAATTTATAATAAAAATAAAGGATTTTAATTTTTTGAGTTGACCTCAATCACCCCCTTAATGCTTAATTGTTACTAACATACATAATACTCAAAGGACGGTTATTAAGCCTATGTAGTACTCGTACTTAGAGTGAATGCAAAATTATTTTCCTTTGAATATGTTTATGCAACTAGAAGATATATTTGATATTTGAAAATGAGCACACTTATCTTGATTTATAATCCTCTTGACTTGGACTATAACAACTCCTTGTGAATAATGCAAAAAGTTTTACATAATAGGGCATATTTTATCAATGTGTAGAAGGTATAATACTTTTACTAATTGAATAAGAAGTTACATAAATGGATGATGCTTGAAATGTATTTATAAGTGATTATTTTGACAAAAATATTTAGCTTTCCTTATGAAATTTGTTGCAATACCCAAATGATTGATTTCAAATTTATAGGCCAATCATTATTTGACATGGGATGCAGTTGACCTAAGTGGATAATAGCCCACTATGCCCATATCAACCTAGGGTGGACTTTTCCAAAAAGTGTAGAGAGCTAATTTCAAATTTGGGGATAGTTTTATGGTTTTTTTAGATAGATTGAGAATTTGGCATCTGAAATTTTGTGTAATGATAAAAACTAAATGGTGAAATTTGAATATCAAAAAAAGGCTTAGAGAAATGGAATGTAAGAGTTATGAATTAAATAATAAGTCAAGTTTTTGGTAATGTGTTAATAATTATAATTTTTAAGTACTTATGGAAACATTTATGTGTCTACATTTTGAACCATTTATTATATAAATTAAATCAATCAATTATAGTAGAAAGAGATGAAACCGAGTGTGTAGAACACATTTTAACATTGATATGATATTTTAATTTTGTAGGGAAATTTAATTTATTAAACTTTTAATATCTCATGAAGTAGTCTTTTTTTCAATTTAAATTTTAAAAACACTTAACTTTTATATTTTAAAAATTAAAAATAAGAGCATGAAAGGGGTACACATAGATATATGTGAAACTATATTTCCTTATAACATATAAATGATAATGGATAACCATGCCTCTTTACTAAATAATTTGGAGAATTTCATAGTGATAAAGTCCCAATTTTAGATAATTATTCAAATTATTTATTGGAAAATATGCATTATCCTAACTCCATAAAAATGAACAGGTATTGAATGTACTAAACCAAAAATGTTGAAACATGTTAGGTTCACTACAAGTGATGCCAAGGTTATTAAGCATCATTAGAATCAAACTTAAATAATCCACACACATTCAAATTCAACTATTTTAGATGGATATACATTATATGATTATATGATTAAAAAGGAATGAATTTTATTCATGCTCTCATAATGACTGCATTGCTCATAGGATCTTCCATGAAATTAATATTTTTTCCTTTGAAATTGCATGTTTTGATCTTTAAACTTTGAAACATTCAAATTCAAAAATCTTAAAATTTTCAGATTTAAAAAACTTAAATTGAGAATGAATATCACATCCCCTTTAAATGTGTGCCAATGATATATAATGCTCTGCATATATATACTCCATTGTAATTGTGTTTTTAGCATGTAACTATGATTTTGTAATTTCTTTACATATTACCATGCATATACCTTCATGTGTGTATAATTTTTGACTTTTATTATTTAAAAAGTGAGTGTATATGAATGTCATTTTACCCTATCATCTATATGAATGTGTCAAATAATTTTCATATGTTTACTTTTTGAATTGGTTTAAATATTTATAAACCTATATTATGTTATAAATCTAATTTTGTTCTAGTTTGAATATTTGAAACCCTATACTTTGTATATTTTAACATGTATTATGTATTCTATATTTTTGAACTTGTATTCTATCCATAAATATTTTCAAGTATGTGTAAATATCTTAAGACAATACCATTGTGATTTTCCCCTTTTGAGGTGAGGGAAGTAGCCTTCAAACCATTCATATAAAAGAGAGTTAATTGTGTTAATTTATTAAATATTTTATCATATTTTATAATTTCATAATGTTAGTGTGTATTCATCATATAATTAGAAATGTCATTGAATCATGTATGTGACATATTGAAATTGAGGAATATATCATGTGTCTTTGAAGTAGAATATGCCCTAGGAGTGCATTATTAATATCATGGAACCACTAATAAATTTTAACTTAAGAACACAAGAAAAAAAAGTAGTGTTATATGATGTCATATAATAAGGCTAAGGTGTTACATATAAGGTACATCTTCAAATGTCACATAAGCAAATATTGCACACAAATAATTCCATACGGAACAAGTAGTGGACATGTTCAAATGTCACACATACCATACAATGATGTCGTGGAGATGATAAATAAATTTTTAGAAAATGGAAAAGGGTCACACAGTAATAAATCAATGTTAAGCCTATCATTAAAGAAAGTAAAAAACATTGAAGGAGAATAGAACAAGTGAAACTTGTCCATTCCATTCAGATGTATCAATGTCATATTGTTGGAAAAGTAGTATATGTAGTAACACAATGTAAAATATGAGTGATTTTATCAAGACACTTTAAATATATCCAAATTAAAATTATATTTGAGGTCATAGATAGTTATAACATGTTAAAGTCTAACCTATAAATTTATATTCCCATAACATATGCAAGGATGATAGTTAGAAGGAAATGCAAACATATAAGATTGCATATGTAATTTATGTCTTACATCACACTCAAATAATTCATGAAATTTATGTGTGTCTATAAATAAACATGATATCTACCAACATATGTGATACATAATGTATGAAAATAAGTAAGTAACACATCATGTCATGCTGAGGTCCATTTTTTTTTGAAAATATGTTGAATGTTTTTATATTTTATGAATAATTTTTTTTTTTTTTTTGCTTTAGGTTTTAATTAAATAATGACTTGGGGTACATGGCATTCCCATGAATTTTTGGCATAATAAATATAAACACCTTTTGGATTTCTTGTTAATCCTCCAAATGGAATGAAGTGATTTTGCATAGAACTAGGGTTGTCAAGATTGTGATAATGATCTTATGCATAATTCAAATTAGAATCATAGTCATATGCATGATCTTTTAAATTAATAGTGATATTAAAATAATTATTTTTATCTGTATATTTAAAAGTGACTAGACCATAGTGTGTTAGTGAAATTTTTGATATCTTTGGTGCTTTACAATGTGTCTTATTATGTACCTTTACTAAGATTGTGTCATCATTTTTTGTAAGAAGAACATATGGATATGCATTATATTTTATTTTATTTGTGTGATGGAATAATCTGTGAAAGATATTTTAACCATTACATCTTCATGATCAAATGTTTCTTAGTGAGAATATTTGCACACTGTTAAACCCATTGCCCTCATCCATGATTTTACCAAATTTTCATTGCATTGATATATGGTAGAGTTAATGTGAAACATAACATAACATGTTTTTAGATCCATTATGATAGTTATTTTAATGGATACTATGCAATATTTTTGTATGAAGTATCTTATATTCAATTTATGAAACACTTAGATTCAAATATTGAATTTTATCTTACTATTTTAATGAGTTAGAATTGTAATAGATAAGAATACCTTAACTATATTGGTCCTCTTACGAAATGGATTTTAGCCATGATATTTGAATATTTTTCTTCCATAAGAGTTATTATTTATATTTATTTACTATATATTCATTAAATATTCCCACTCCCTCAAGTGTGAATATATTATGAGATAGATACTCTTCATGGTCAACAGGGATGAAATTGAGGTGACATAACATGTTATTTTTTAGATTTGCATATCATAATCATCACTATTGTACACATATTTAATTATGAAATTAGATTATTAATAATATTATAAAAGAGGGAAATATGATATTTTATCCTCTTATTGTATGGAAACTAGTAATTTTTTTCACGTCTTATTGAATTATTATGATTGGTTTTTTATCATGCTCTATACTTAACTTACCCAACATATATGTATGTATTTGATAAAGTGTGATATTTTTTATTAATGGTAAAAAATAGTTTTAAATACGGACCTTACCCTTCAGATTGGAAATACATGCATGGTCATAGGAGCTAAATATATCAATATTCTTGCAAAAGAGAGTAAAATAATACAACAAAAACTACAATAGTAGCACAAAAACTACTAAAAAAACAAGAAAATGGAAAGAGTGCCTTAGTAACTAGTACATTTATACCCATACAAAATGAAAGTATAACTCTTTTTCATCTTCTTGATAGTCAAATCCATGTTATACAAAACCTGAGGATCATAAGTATATCTCCATTGCCAAGATCTTCCTCTTCTTCATTTTTTCTCTTGACAAGAAACTTTAGGTCCTCCATAATTTTCATGGAATATTGCATGGATACACAACTAAAGTCTATATGATTACTGATATTCTCCCTAAGATTGTCATTCTATCTCTCAATGCTCTCAACTCTAACATTGAGATCCTTAATTTGCCTCTTAAATTCTTGCACATCAACCTTAAAAAAAAATTATCCCCCATCTTGATTAATATTATTGACCAGCTATTTGATCCTCACATGATCATTCATGAACCAAGGAAGAAAGGACCTGCATAGTTTGATTTCCTCTCAAATTTGATCCAAAATATCCTTCTTAAAATTAGCTATTAAATCTTTTAAATTTTATCCATACCTTTATTAACCCTAAAATTAATTGTATGCACCACAACTTTAATGTCCCCTTCTCTAATACTTTGTAAGCCTTCAACCAACTCTTTGATTTTATTCTCATTCACCCTTATACATACCACTATAGCATCCTCACAACACATCCTTATTTAGGTTAGGCCAAACATTCATCTTAGGATCGATATTATTATCCCCATTACTTTTCATAGCCTCAATGAATTCAATGTCATAATCATGATCCACCAAAACCCTATCTTGTTCCATAGGATTTTCCATCCCCTATTTAACTTTATAATTACTAAGAAAATTCCTCTTCAAAACCCCCCATAGTATTATTATTACTTAGATATACATGATATATTGTGTAAAAAAAATTATTTTGGAGAACATGCTACATTTTAGAGTATATTAGAGTTTATGGACATGTTCATTAATGTTGTGAAAGGTGTTTGAAACTTTTGGTTTGCTCAAATTAGTCACCTAGCACTGTAGATCTTTTCAATCTTATTATTTAGTAAGTAGTTTATATGAAATATTCACATTTTGATGTAGATCAAACCATATAGATGTGTTTGGAGTATTGAATTTAGTTGGAGTATATGTTCATTTGGTAAAAAATGAAGTTTTGGTGCTCTGAATTTGGTGATTTTTCTTGAATAATTCAAAATATCGACAAGTAAATGAGTTTGAATTTTTTTTGGGGGATTTATTCTTTTTTTTCTATATATATATATATATATACATATATATATATAGACATATATATGTATATATATATATATATATATATATATATATATATATATATATATATATATATATATATATATATATATATATATATGTATATATGTATGTATAGTCAAGCCTATTGCTCAGTCCCTTCCCCCTTCATCTCCCCACAACCCCCAGCTATCCCCTACCTACATCTTAGCTTCAAATTGGCCTTTATCCCATATCCCCCATGCCATGACATAATGCATTCCCTACTACACCTACAAGAACAAAAACATAAACCAAAAACATGTATTTATACATTGGCATTGGAATTAACATTGTCTAATTATCATCTATGGGTCAACATTTTTAACATTCAAACAACTGTGTTTGACTATAATTCAAACATGGGAATAGA
>JARHVA010003040.1:1067500-1100000 GCA_037957365.1 Torreya grandis | reverse complement strand
AAGGATTAAGATAAATATTATCTAGGGGCAAGTGAAATAAAATGAGCCATGCATTCTCTTTAGAATCTAGTAATGACATGTAATAAATTATATTGGACATTGAAATAATATTAATTTTGGAAGGATTATGACTTTACATTCATGCTTTTATCCTTATTACAATTTTTGGTTTTGATTAATGCATATAGATAATGAATAACATCATTTAATTCAAGGTAACATATAATAAAGAATTTTATAAGATATAAGCGAGATGCACTAATTATGATAAGGTTTTTATTTTTTTTAAATGCATGAAGGAAAGAGTGTATACATAGTCAAGGGTGTGTTTGGTTTTTAGGATCTAAGATATACCAGTCCCAATCATAAAAAATGAATACAACCATAAAGTAACTACCTATGGAGGAATCAATTGTTTATATATCCACAATATCTCATCTTAGGGGTGCATCGAGAGTAAATTTATGGGGATAACCACTTAATGGTGGAATAAAAAAACAAATGGTAAAATGATTCTTATTGATGAAAAATAAACCCTAGGCATTTCTAATATATTGTGAGCTACATGGAAACTAAATTTCATGAGTAGTGGTGTATAATGTCTTGATTGTTAGGTCACTACCCCTCACACCATGGTGTAAGGAATATACTAATATATTTACCCAAAGTGACATTTCCTATGATTTTTAACACTATCAAAACATAGTTTCTACAAAAACAAAGCAAAAATAAAAATACAATAAAAAAGTAGAGGCTAGAAAATAAAGGCTTGGGTTAACAATATGTTTTTCCCTATTTTTTATAAAATAAATAAAATATATTAATGTTTGATATGTATATATGGATAAAATTATAATTATCATAATAATAAAGATATAAATATGATTAAGTCTTTTTATTTTAATAAATTTCTAAATATGGAAAGTACTAAGAATAAAATTACTTGCTTGCGCATTGATCTCTATTGACTATTTTGACTACTTGACTATTAAAACTTGAAGAATATTTGAATGACCACATTAGTATTATATTTATGAATACAAATATAACATTTTCATGTAAATTTTAAGTGGATAATAGCCCATGGAGCTCTAGTTCACTGATAGTAGAATTGTCTCAGTTGATTATAACAAACATGAAATCACATGAAAGTAAGAATTTGGAAATAATATAATACAAGTAGAACCAATAAATATATATATATATATATATATATATATATATATATATATATATATATATATATATATATATATATATATATATATATATATGGATAAATTTGGCTCATGAGGAAATAGGTGTAGTGAACTTGAGTCTATTCACCATAGACATATCTAGAATTCATATGCATATGAACTAATTATATCACCTATTGAGCGTATATATGAGGAGCAATATGAGATATTTCTCTCTAGGTTTTATTGTGAATTTTTTTTGTCTTTGATTTCATTTGATATCCTTAGGTAAATATGATATCTTGAAAAACTATAAGAAAATAATGGATTTTAATGGGATGAGTCGAGCCTAATCACCCATTTAATGATTGATTATTACCTATGTATTGAATACTCTAAGGAGGAAAATCAAGCCCTTGTATTTTTCCCACCTAGAGTGAATGCGAAATTTTTCTCATTCAACTATGTATGTATCTATAATATGAATTTTATATTTAACACTAATAGCTCAAGACTTTATTTATAATTATTTTGACTTTGATTATGACTTCTCCTTATGAAAATGTAAAATTTAGGAAGAATAGGGAATAGTTTCAATGTGTAAAAGTATAAATGTGTGTTTTAAGTGAACAAAAATTAATATAAATGGATGAATCATAACATGTATTTATGGGTTAATATTTTTTTAATATTGATTTTCAATTTGGAAACTAGTCATTAATTTGTGCCTATGGTAGACTTGTATAGAAAGGTCAAGGACCTAAGTTTAGATTGAAGACTCTATAATTTTTCTTTTGGGAGCTTAAGAAGTTGGGATTTTAATATTTATATGTCATGATACCTAAAAAATAAGTTTCAAACCCACATATAGATGAATGGACTAAAAAAATGGTTAACAAGACTCATGTACTCAATCATAAGTCTTGTGGTTTTTAATGTGTCAATCACTAGCACTATTAAATGCCTGTGACTAGATTTATGGATCTACACCTTAGTATAATGTATGGAGTCCCTTAAATACGTCCAAATCTGATGTATATGAAGTAAAATAACTGAATGGAATAGCTCTAATATTCTTATATAAGATTAGAATCTTCATTTAATATATTCATTACATTGTTGCCTTCAAATGTTTTCAAAACAATAATAGTAGATCATCATTCACTCTGTGTAATTCATTTTCTCACTTTTAATGGATGAGTTGAGGTGAAAAATCATACTCAAACTTCCAACAAAAAAATGACCCTTTTACATCAAGCCTTGACCATAATTTCAGAACTATAAATGAATATACAAGATATAAAGTCATGTATAACTTATACATGGATTATAGGTTCACCAATTGATCATGAAGATAATCACTAATGATATGAGCCCAATCAATAAATTATTTTACCTAGAAAGTAATATTCATGAGCATGCACATCCATTCATGCAATACATTTGTATTTGAACAACATTTAACTCTATTGAATATTATTATTATGTCTAATAGTTATTAATATAAATATTACATGTACATGTTTTTAGGGAGTTTATATGTACATTTTATCTTCTTCAATGATGATAGATTCAATATGTTCATGAATTTCTTATTACATTGATCCCAAAAGTATTATATAATATTATTATTCTTATATCAATGTATTGTCATACAAAAAAAATTGAAATGTCAAACTTATGGATTGACCACACAACTTGGATATCAAAAAAAACACATGGAATTGATTTATTTGGTTTCCTTATTATAGTAATTCATACAATAAAGTACTAAATTTTCACATTGAACATAATTTTGACATATATTAACATGCATAAGATCACTATATGATGTACTTTATGAATGTTTTTTCACCTATGCTCATGCATTTTATCCTATGATTCCTCAAGGTCAACATGAAAAAATTTACTATCTATTTTTTTGAACATTTTTCTCTATAATGTAAAAGGGATCTTAGCCTAGGCATACAAATTTAATTTATGGAGACTTGGTTACATGTATGGTAGCTTTAGTAAGTAGTCTGATATTTTTAATGAAAATTTTGTAGGCATAAAATGTTTTTATGGGTAAAAGTATGAAGATACGATGGTCCTAAAAATATTTAAGTCTCCCTCTAATACTTATCCTAAGATTAATAAAGTCAAAGTGGTACTTTTGGGTACATGTAACACCTTATAGACATGAAATGTAATATGTTTCTCAAAACATGATGAAAAAAATATGAAGAAGGTTGGTAAATGATTTAAAATCATGGGTTATTAGAGTGACATTATATAATAGAGATAACATGGGTGAAAATTAAGAAAATAGGAATGTTAAATACCATATGAAAAATAAAAGGAAAAAGACAATAGAATATAAGAAATAATTAGGGAATGCAAAGAAAATGAAAGGAAAGGAGAAAAATGACCTTTTATGGATGATAATTCTTTATTTTGGGTTGATATAAGCTAAAGATGACAATTGGATGCTTCTAGAGAGTATTCTATGTTTTTTATGCAAGTGGGAACTTTAACCATGGTCAATTTTTGGCTTTTACTAGTACCTTTAGTGATATCTAAAGTTTTAGAATTTTAAGGTACATATAAATCCTTTTAAATGTTTATTTTTAATCATTTTTTAGTGTTTACCAATATTTTTGGCCCTTTTGGGCACCGATCGAGCCTTAATAACCCATTGTCAATTATAGTTCCTACCAAATGTGAAATTCACATTGGAATAAGATTAAATTTGACTTTTAAATATGCTAAAAACTTATCAGGACTTTCAGATATTTTAGGAAATAAAGGTACTTTATGAACCCAAGTTTCATGACTTTATAGGGTGTTTTAGTTACTAATTACACCAATAGAACAAAAGATGTATTAGTAACTTTAGGAAATTTTTGGAACCATAGGCACCAATACAAAACCACATAATTATGAATTTATTTTAATTTTTTAAATTTCCTTAGGTTCCTAAAGAGATTGAAAATTTTGAAGACGATTTGGAACACAAATATGGTAATTTTTCTCTTAGTGTTTGTATTAAAAATTCATTTTTAGGACTTATTTTATACAATGAAACAAAAAATTATTATTTTTAGATAGTAAAAATTTGATGACAACATAACTTTACCAATGAAATTATTGATATAGTAAATATAGGATGATAATATTGAAAAAAATTATTATAAACTTCTAACAAGATTGGCCTAGAAGATGATATAAGAAAATTAAAAGAAAAACTTTTTTTTTCAATAGGTTAAAAAATATATTTGACCTATAGGATATGATTTAGTAGGTTTAGAGGTTTTCATAATATGATTTATGAATGTCTTGTTTTTAATATATGTATTTAATCACTCTTCTCATACCATTCAAGTGAATTAAGTTTTCCTCATTAGAATAAGAGTTGGGGTTAACTAAATTTTATATGACATAAAAAACGGTAAAATTTTGTGATGGTTTTGAGGATTTTAGATATTAAAGTTATTTTGAGGTGCTTGGTTATTATTTGTATATTGATTCATAAGAGGATTGATATAAATACCAGAATGAACATTTTATTGTTAAATGGCTTCACTCTTTATTCAATTTTTATGATGTTTAGAAGCATTTAAGAAGCATTGCTATTGTTGTATTTATATTTCTTAAATTTATTTAAAGTTTAGTATTTGTTGAGTTTTACCTAGGTAGTAACTATCAAAAATTTATCTATCATATTTAGATAAATCTCTTTCTTGAATAACTACTTTAATCAATGAAAGGTGAAAGGAATGCCATAACCCTATTTTAATGATTAAAATAAGACCATTGTCATAAACATGTCTAAATGGAATGTGGTATGCCTTGATGTGATGGGATTTTTTTTTTTGTATGTTATATCATGGAGATAATAATTTTATAAAAAATTAAACAATATAAGAATTTATGGACATATAAATGAACCAAAATAATATACCAGCCAAAGTATGAAATATAGATTTTATAGTAAGGATAATTATCTTGGGTTAAGATATCAAAAAATTGAACTAATATTTTATTACATAAATTTATGAGGGAATTTTTTAGTTTAATTTAAGGTTAAAATAATAATAATTAAGTATAAAAAATATGGATACTCAAAACACTAGGTGTACATTCTTATCTCAACTTATCTCATTTTGTATTTGTGGTAAATTGTCTTCCCTTAGTGTAAGATCCTTAGCCCTAATTCATCCTATTATCCCTAAAATATATTTTGATGAATGATAATATATTATTAAATATTTATATTTTATGAAATGAAAATTAATATCCCTATGTATATTGGTCCTAACCCCAGCATTCAAAATTGGAAACTAGTTCAAGATAACAATGTAATAATTGGCATAAAAATTTTTCAAAAAGAAAATATATGTCCTTGGACTAAGCAATGATGTTATTAATATAAACATAAAATAACATATAAAAACATAAAATTAACATGGGAAATTTTGAAACAATTAATGTTTAAAATTATTATTACTTCTAAGCAAAGTATATTACAATATAGTGTAAAAACTATGTGAACTAATGTGGGTGTAACCACCAATAACCACACTCACTAGCAATACTACTATCAAAGGTGGATTGATGTATATTATAAAATATAAAACACATAAATGATACTTAGTATTATGATAGATATTACTAATGAACCTCATTGTAATCATATGTTAAATTATTTTAATTTCCATATAAATATTTTAGTGCATATGGTGCACTCAAAACTATTAAATCCTAAAATCATGATGAAATAACTATATGTGGTCCATCTATAGCTATATAATGAATAAAAATACCACATGGTTTATCTTAATGAACCATGTTCTAAAATAAATAAATAAAAATAGATAACTATAATGGATGCTCATAAATTACCCAAAAAACCCAAAAATATTTTATAACAACATTATGATGCCTGACTATCTCAATATTTATATGTAGATACTAAAAATAAATTATATAGTACCTCAATATTATATAATTTGTAAAGTACTTCTCATATTTCTACCCTTGAGTTATTAGACCTTTCTATAACAAAAGGCTTGCATCTACTATCTCATGTGTTTATTGCTTATCTCTTAGTCTAACCATATATTATTCTAATGACAAGGCCTTTTATACTATGAATTTTTGTTATAAACTTGATTATTATCTTCCTTTACAAGTTTTGGACCTATACCTATTTTCCATCTTCCTAGACACTTATGCTCTAGCTAGACACCTACGTCGATGTAAGTGCCCTATTTCAAACTAAGTGTCCAATGCCCGAAATTCATCGAATTTTGAATTATAACATGTCATTATGGTCATGATAAGCTATTTTATGAAATATATTTCCAAAAAGGATAGATATATATGCATGATCAATCCTCATTCATACCATATAAAATTCATAACTTTCAACATGTAACTTATGAAAAAAATTCAATCAAGCATTTAAGAGAGAAAATCTTCCTTATTCTTTCTTATTTCAACATAATTTGTAAGGTCAACCCATATATAGGTCTAAATCACTAAAGGATCAACCCATGAGTCATATTTACCATGTTATAAGCTAGGCCATTGTGTTTTCTTAATTTCCACATATTACACCTTTGTGCATACACAAGCCAACACATTATGGGAGAACCACATCACTTTGAGGCCCTCTTCAGAGTTATGGATGTGTAGGAAACACTTTATAATAAAGGGTTATTTGGTGTTAGATCAACATTGTGATCCCACTAACCCATTTTTCCCATAATAAATATGAAGATTAAAAAGTAGTGTTTGATCATTTGATAAGGATAAATAATCTGTGAGCAAGATTTGAGTACAAAAGAGTAAAGGTGATTAAAATATAAAAGGTTTTAGGTGGTTGCATCTATATATAGTGTAAAAAAACTTTTAGGTTAGGAAAATAAATATGTGATTTTTTTCATAATTAAGCATATATACCATAAATAGGTCATACCTCAAGAATCTAAATAGAGATCACATATATAGTCAAGTGATAAAAGTAAGTACACATTACATCTTATATCATAGACTTCTAATGTCATGAGAATGCTACATAAAATTAATATAGAAACTAATACAACTTAGCCATGGCTAGTACAACTCTAAAGTAACCAATGTTAATATATAATAACAAATAATTATAATTCTTTATTATAATACTCAATAATTTTATTAAATCTACTACAATATAAATAATTTTGATACGTAGGTCCTCGTAGCATAACTTCTCTAGACTCTCCAATATCTATTGCAATCTCAAGTGTCATCTCAATAGTAGTATTTTTATAAGGAGGGAAATCATCATTTAAGTGCTTTTCCACACCAAACCTAGATCAATGATCCCCTGCATAATATCCAATTAGAGAATGGCCCTCCCTTCATAGATGAGTAGATAGTGATGGCACATGAATCTAGAGAGACTAGAAAGTACCTATGTGTTCTATAATTCTAAACTAAACATGTAGTGTATCATATAAACCCATTCTATTTCAAGATATCACAAAAGCATGTGAATCATACTCATGAAATGATAATATCTCACTAACAATACTTTGGCCCAAAATTTTATAAATGATAAATAATAATGATCTAGATCAATCAAATGCATACACACCACTTGATCAGAATGCCTTCATCTATCATTATGAGACTAGTAACCTAGTGATGTCCATCTCACTTCTTACTCTGAATCAACAATGTAGATTGGTCAAGTATAATTCAACCACTAGATTCATTAATTTACATCCTAATCACACATAGAATACAACTAGATTCTAAACGTAGGAGTAATCAAAGCATACATTTATTCCATCAAATGTATTAATGAATCTTATATTATTTGTATCCCATACTAGAATAAATGACTACAATTTATACCCCTTTGTAAAATATACATAACTATAGATTTCAATAACCACAATTGTTTCCAAACATACTACATCTATAATGGCCCATATTAACATAGTCTAGTAATCTATGACATAACTACTAGTATTATAAAAAATATTCATATAAATTAGTCATAATTATACATAAACACAAGAAATGATATGAGTATTTAGGCATAAAAAGTTAGTCCCAATTCCCATGAAACATAATAACATATCGACACATCATTCATAAAAAATCACAAAAATTCCATCCACATACAAAAATCTTACTAGCTATTGTAAAACACACTATACACATTAGTAACCAAAATGTATACAATAAAATATTTAAATGTAGATATGATTTTAGTAAAAATAATTACAATATGTACCATCTAGATAAAATATATTGTATACTATAATACCCTATGATATCGCATACTATCATAGGTTCTTAGCTACAAAAATACACATAACAAAACATATGATTACAAGAATCCAAATATTTATATAGATGATAATAAAAAACAAGTATAGCATTATCCCATCTATACATACCTTGAGTTTAGACTGCAAACTAGCATTCAAAGTAACATAATAGTGAGCATTTTGTTAAGCACAAAATATAATGAGAGGGGGGTGAATCAGTATATTATATATCTTTTACTTAATCTAATTTATTTTCTTTAGCCACTTAATCACACATTCAAGATATGCAATAAAAATAAAATAATAAGATGCACCACACAAGAGAGAAAGAGAGAGACACCAGATTTTTTCATGGAAACCCAAAGTGGGAAAAACCACAGAGAAGAATCTCAGGTATATGAATGAGCACCAACTCAAATTACAAAGTTTTCAAGAACCAATTTATAGGAGAACCAACTCCTTTTTCGAGCACCAACATAATAACTATTTGTGAGTACCAACCTGCAAGAGCACTAACCCCTTACAAATATTTGTGAGTACCAACCCATAGGAGCACCAACCCCTCTTGTGTATAAAACACAACTATCTCTCAATGTTTCTTACTCAATAAATGATATACCTCTTCAATATCTCTTACTTTCCTCTCCTCTTAAACAAATACAAACCATGTACTCTCTTGCATATAACAAATGGCTTCTTAAGCCTTTATTTATAGCTTTCGAAATGACCTTTGGAATTCACCCTTTATGATCCTTCAATCCTCATAGAAAATGATTCCAAACTTGCATGACCCTTCATATCCTTGCATTTGAAAATTCACATGGTGACCCTTCATAAGCAAATGCATCCTTTCCTCTTTTGTCTTTATCTTGGTTTATTTTCATATTCCTCAAAGTCTCCCTTCATGGAAAAATGTGCCATCCCCTCTTTTATCTTCACATGGTGACTCTTAAAATTCCTCAAGATGACTGTTAATGAGAGAATACATCCCATTCATCTTTTGTATTTACCCCATAACTCTTTTACTTGTCCATGGGTCATCTTTTGACTTATATGCAATCAAAAATATATTCCTTAATATCAAATAAATATTAACACACATTAGCTAACATATGAATATTAAAAACACCATTAAATGCAATAGGGCCTTTATCACCAAAAATATACCTTTGACATTAGTGACAATATTTCCAACAATCTCCCCCTTTGTCATTGATGGTAACCTCAAACTAAAAATACCACATCCTATAACCTACACTGCACATGCTAACCTACACATACTATCATCTAAAAAACATATATTAACTCCCCCTTATTATGGTAACATGTACCTATTCCTTATACCTATTTTTACACCTATACATGTACCTATTTTTTTCTTCTCCCCATTCGACATCAATGGCAAAGGGCCTATCCTAGATATAATACTTAGCTTTCCCTCAATTGATGTTGATCCTCAATGGTAGGAATTAAAAGAAATTACTCCCAACTTCTCCCATAGATACTCAAATGTGTATTTTGGTAGCCCCTTTGTGAAAATATCTAGAATCTACTCTGTAGTATTGATATATTCCATCTTAACCTATTGATCTACAACCTACTCTCTCAAGAAGTAATAGCTAATGGGAATATGTTTTGTTCTTGAATGCATCAATAGGATTCTTCAAAATATTAATATCACTTATGTTGTCACAAAAAAGAGAAATAGGATCATCATATTTTACCCTGATATCTTCCAAATTTTGCTTCATCCAAAGCACTTGAGTACAACACAATACCACTTCAATATATTATTCTTCAGTTGCATAAAGTGATACTAAATTTTAATTTTTCCTTAGCCATGATACTAAGATATCATTGAAAAATAAATATCCTCCACTTGTACTCTTTCTATCATCTAAGCAACCTACCCAATCTGAAGTTGTATAAGCAACCAAAGTGAAATCTCTGCCTATGGGATACCATAATCCATAATCTAATGTCCCCTTTATAAATCTAAATATTCACTTCACCAACTAAACATGACTATATTTTTGAGCTGACTGTTATCTTGCAACCATACCTATTGCATGCATGATGTATGGACTCAATGCTATCAAATATAAAAGACTACTAATCATAGATCTATATAAATATTGATCTATTATAGGTGAATCTTCATCCTTGCTCACATTATCTCCTATACTCATTAGTGTTCCAAATGGTGTACAATCCTCAAAACCAAATTTCTTCAACATTTCCTTGGCATATTTACTTTGAGATATGAAAATTCCTTTATCTAATTGAAATATTTGTAACCCTAAGAAAAAGAACAATTCTCCAAGCACAAACATCTCAAATTATTTTTACATATTATCATAAACTTCTTTTGTCATATTTTTAATGTTTCCTCCAAAAATAATGTCATCAACATATACCATAACAATCAATTGATGCTCACCTTTTATTTTGATGTAAATATTACTGTCAAAAAATCCTCTCTTGAAACCTTGATCCTATAGGTGCTTATCAAGTCTTGCATACCAAGCTTTGGGAGCTTGTTTCAATTCATACAGTGCTTTCTTAAATTTTCATACATTATTACTAATATTTGAGAGAACAAATCCCTCAAGCTACTCAATGTAGACCTCTTTTTCTAGATTCCTATTTAGGAAGGAAATTTTGACATCCATTTGAAACACTTAGAAATTTATAAACATTGCATATGCAAGAAACATTCTCATAGCCTCTAGCCTTGTCACTAGTTGAAAAGTTTCTTTAAAATATATTCCCTCAATCTGAGCATATCCTTTACATACTAATCTTGATTTATTCTTGGTTACTTTTCCATTTTTATTCAACTTATTTATGTAAACCCATTTTGTTCCTATCACGTTATGATCTTTTGGTCTAGGCACTAATTCCCAAGTATCATTCTTTTCTATCTAATTTAATTCTTCATCCATTGCCTTAACCCAATGCTCATTATGTCTAGCATCTAAAAAAGTTTTAGGCTGAATTTTGGATAACAAAGAGAAATTAACTTGCTCATATTCACTTACCATCATTATTTTGGTGAGAATTCATTCATTTATGTCCTTGATGATGTCACTTTCATTATGATTTCTCTAAACATAATTGGATGGGATTTTGGTGTCCTTTCTCTCCTTCTTATCTTCATCTGAGTCTTCAAAATCTTCCTCTTCAATGATTTAAGGAATGTCTATTAGATCACTAATTTTTTGTGCTCCATCTTCTTCTATCCTAGCACATGCACTTTTAACTATTTTCTTAGTTCTTTTGTTATAACATTTATAAGCTTTAATTTTAAAATAATAACCAATAAATATACCTTCATCTACTTTAGATTCAAACCTACCCAGTTTTCATCAATTCTCTTTATGAAGCATCTACTGTCAAATAAAATAAAATAATCAACTATTTTTGGTTTGTCTTTCCATACCTCATAAGGATTCTTATCACTATTGACTCTTCATATTGATCGATTTTGAATATGAACTACTATAACAATTACCTCTCTCCAATATTTATCTAGTATCTTAGATTTATTTAGCATTGTCCTCACCATCTCTTGAACTATTCGATTTCTCCATTCAACTACTTCATTTTGCTATGGAGTTCTAGTTATTAAATAATGTCTCTTTATTCCATGGCCTTAAAAAAACATAATAAACTAATCTAACATGAATTCTCCTCCTTGATCTAATCTTAGGCACTTAATATTCAAAGTGTTTTCATTCTTAACTAATGCTTTGAATGCTTTGAAATGTCTAAAAGCTTCTGATTTTTTATTTAAAAATATTACTCAAGTCATACATGAAAAATCATCAATAAGCAACATGAAATATTTCTCACCTTGAGTACTTTGGGCTCTCATAGGTCCACATAGATCATTGTGATCAAGATTTAATATCTGAGTGGTCGATTACTCTTTTGTTTTGAACCACCTTCTAGCATGCTTCCCATGTTGAAAAGGTTCATAAAGTGTGTTGGATGGCTTTGTAATCTTTGGAAGATTTATGACTGCTTGATTTTTGTTGATGTTGACAAGATTATAAAAATTTATGTGTCCCATTCTCTTATTCCATAGCCAAATTTATTCAATCTAACTCAAAAAACATCTTTGACCTTTGATGTTTGATAACATATACAAATTATTGCCTATTCTCTGAACATCTACAATCAACACATCTGTATCTTTTCTCCTAATATCACAACCTTTTGCATAAAAAATTATTGTGTTCCCCTGATCACACATTTGACTTACACTCAAAATATTATGCTTAAGAACTTTTCCATACAAAACATTTTTAGTTTTAGTTCTACCATTATCCAAACTTAGTGTACCCTTTTTAGCAATTTTGGCATTAGTATTATCTCCAAATTTCACTATGCTATCATTGATCTTCTTTAAGGTTATGAACTTTCTCTTTTCTCTTATCGTGTGCCTCAAACATCCAATATCAATGAACCATGGATTTTCTTTGTTTCTTGCATGCAAATTTTTTTGGACCAACATAGACTTTTCAAGTTGTTTCTTCTACCATGAACCTATCTAAACTTTCTTCTTGATGAATGGAGCCTTGAAACTCTGGTCCTTCTTGACTGACTTGAACATGTTTCTACAAAACTAGGATATGTTTCTAAAGCTACTACACTTGTAACATATTATGTTCTCTTCAATAAATATAGATAGAGGAGAAAAAGAGTTGTGGTTTCTATTTGACTTTGCATGAATTTCCTTCTCCTTATTTCTAAAATTGTTAGCCCTTTTTTGACATTCTATTTTCTTATGACCATATCCATTACAATAAAAATAGTAACCATCAAAATAGGACCTATTTGTGTATCTCTAACCTAATTACCTTTTGTAACTCTATTCCTTCCAACCTTTTTTGTTTTATATGTTCTTTGTATTCTTAACTTCTTCCCTTTTTATTTCATCATTTGTAACAGCTTTAACATAGCTCTTTCCTTTTTATGTGTTAACCTTATTTTTGGCCTTCCCTTTCTCTTTTTCATATCTAATACCTATCTTATCATACAATGATTTTTGACATTATAATAGATTATTCAATATATTAGTGTTATTCTCAAATTTTTAATCATTGATTACTCTATCATTTATTGCTTTTTTTGTTTTTTCAAGATCTGCTTTTAAAGAAGCAATTTCAATAACATACCTTTCACATTCCTCATTTAATTTTTGAAACTATGTCGTTATATATTTTTCATTATTCTTGGCTTCTTCAAAGTGTAATTGTATATCTTTAATTTCTCTATTTGACTCCTCATTTTTATTGATCTAGAGCTTTAATCTTTGATTCTTCTTCTCAAAATCTTTTAACTCTTCTAAGGCACAAATGAGTTCTCCTTCCAGATTCACTTTAGCTTCATCCTATTATTCTTGTTGATCATATATACTTTTTATTATGGAGGCATATTCATGTATGGCTATGAATATAATATCTTCATCTTCTGAATCGCTAACTCCACTATCTTTAACTAAGCTAGGATCTTTAGAATACAAAATCTTCTTCTTGAATCCCTTTTTGAAATTTCCTTTGAAATTATTCTTGTATGTAGACTTTCCTTCTTCATTATCACCATTACCCTTATCTAGGAACTTAGTTACAAAATTTACAATTTTTCCATAATTAAAACATTTAAAAGTTAATTTTCCATGATATTTACCTATGCCCTTTTTTAGCTTGAAAATGAATAGAGCTCCATTGTCATCTTCATCGCTAAAATAGTCACTTGATTCTTGAATCTTAGCCTTCTCTTTTTTTATGTATTGAAAGTAGCTTCTCTCTTTGAGGGTTTCTCTTATTCAGTCCACATCTCATATGCTGTAAGAATACCATGTAGCCCATCCATCTTTAGCTTGGCTAAATTCTTCATGTCTCTTCAATTGTTGAAACTTTTGCATCATATCTCAATGGTAGAGATCTCAAAACTTTTTGTACCATAATTGATTATTCTAATTTTTATCCAAGACCTTGAATCTAATTAACTATTTAATCAACCCAGAAAAGATAACTTGGTATATTTTCTTCCTCTTCCATATTCAAACTCTCAAAATATCTTCTAAAAGTTTGAATCTTAGCTTGTTAAACCTTTCCATAACCTTTGTAAATATTTTCAAATTTTACCCAAGTTTCATGAGCATATTTACATTGCATAACATTAACAAATTTTGATTCACATAAACCACATTAAATATAATTTAAATATTTATCATTATTTTCACTTGCCCTCTCTTCAACTAGAGTAGTTACAAGTGTTTGTGGCTCTTCATATTCCTCCACCACTACTTACTAAATGTCGAATCTAAGGGACATCAAATAAGTCCTCATCCTTATGCTCCAAAAATCATAATTTGTCTTATCAAATAAAGGTTCCTTATTTGTTGAAAAACATTAATGTGATCTAACCATTGTGATTTCCCTAATCTACCTTCAAGCTATAAAACATTTTCAAAAAATAACCTGCTCTAATAAAAATTATTAAGCACAAAATATATTGAAAGGGGGGGCAAATAAATATATTATATATCTTCTTCTTAATCTGATTTATTTTCTTTAACCAGTTAATCACACAATTAAGATATGCAATAAAACTAAAACAATAACATGAACCACATGAGAGAGAGAGAGAGAGAGAGAGAGAGAGAGAGAGAGAGAAAATTTTTACATGGAAAACTAAAGTGGGAAAAACCATGGAGAACAATCTCAAGTATATGAATGAGCACCAACTCAAATTACAAAGTTCACAAGCACCAACTTGCAAGAGCAACAAATGCTTTGTTGAGCACCAACACAATAACTATTTTTGAGAACCAAACCATAGGATCACTAACCCCTTATAAATATTTGTGAGCAATAACTTGCAAGAACACCAACCCCTCTTTTATATAAAACATAACTATCTCTCAATGTTTCTTACTTAATAAATGATAGAACTCTACAATATCTCTTACTTTTCTCTCCTCTAAAACAAATACAAACCATGTACTCTCTTGTATATAACAAATGGATTCTCAAGCCTTTATTGATATATTTCCAAATGACCTTTGCCATTCACCATTTGTGACCCTTCAATCCCCATGGAAAATGGAACCAAACTTGCATGACCCTTCATATCCTTGCATTTGAAAAGTCACATGGTGGCCCTTTATAAGAAAATGTGTCCTTTCTAATTTTGTATTTATCTTGGTGAACTTTTATATTATTTAAAGTGTCTCTTTGTGGAAAAATGTTCCATACCCTCTTTTGTCTTCACATAGTTACTCTTGGAATTCCTCAAGATGACTCTTCATGAGAAAATGCATCCCATTCCTCTTTTTTATATACCCCGTGACTCTTTGACTTCTCCACGAGCCCTTTTAGGACTTATATGAAACCAAAAATATATTATTTAATATTAAATAAATATTAACACACATTATGTAAGATATGAATATTAAAAATAACATTAAATATAATGGGGCCTTTATCACCAATATTAGACCTTTGACATCAATTACAATATTTCTAACACACATATCATGATGCACCATCATATACTAGATAAATCCAAGCATGTATACATATAACAAATCTCATGACATGAATAGCGATCAAGTATTAAATTTAGATCACATATAATAACAATCAATCATAGAAATCACATAAACCTATTATGTCATTCATTAAACATCTTGTTCTATTTTCTACAATTTTTTTCCAAAATATTATAGTTTACTAGTTTTTTGGAACTTAAATACTTACTAAAACCAAATTTTAAAAGTTTAAACCTTATGTATGAGTAATACATACCCCAAGTAATTATTCCAAAGTTATATAGAAATTAAACCACTATTCATTTAAACTTTAAAATAAGAGTTCCTTAAATGCATTTATAACTCTAATAAAGGATATTAAATCACATATTTATTCCCAAATAATAAATATCCATTCCAAGTTATAAATATGTATCTTACATTAAATTCTAAGTTAGGAGCCTAAGACATTTTTGGCATAGTTTAACAACTCTCGATTCCTGAACACCCTATAAATTAACATAGCCATCCATTTATTTAAAGGTATAATTTCTATATATAAAATATATGTATGTATAAACCCCTGTACATATAAATGCACATGTTAATATTTAAATAATATTCAAAACACAATCCATTAATTTCTAGTAGGAACTCGTGGTCTAGGCTATGGTATACTAATCATTTGCATTTCATATAGTTCAAAGATGTACTAACCATTAATGGAATGATCTCATCATCCACCATCCACTATATCAACACTTTAGTAATGCATTAAGAGTTACATTAGCTAGCAATGTAAGTATACTTATGAATGATGGTTATATAACTAGCTCAACAATTGAGAGGCTCAGGTAATATGATACCTAGATATACCATATCTTTTATAGAATAGTGACTTAATTAGGGTAATTTAAAATACATTAAGTTATTTTTTATAACATATATATTTCATTTTTGTTTATCTCTTATACCCAAAGGATATCAAAATAATTGACACTCTCATGATATATAATCACATATATTCATCATATATTAATAACTATTTATATTTCTCATGATTTAGATCAATGGGAATGAGATATTGTATAAGTTTTTGGACATTAATTACATGTAATTACAATTATTTTCATTGGATTCATTTGGATAATTTATAATCCATGTGAATAATTGTGTGATCATAATTATTTTATGTTTTGAGGAATTTTAGATCCATGGGTATGACTTGAATACTGTAGATAAATTGAAGTCCTACTCTCATGTATTATAGTATTAAAAAATATAAAATTTTTCTTAGACATAGCTGTGTATGTCAAGGTATAATTTGATAACCACCAAGAGTCATTGGAAGACTCACACTAATTGATACTTCTATATATAATGTGTATGATGGTCAATTCTCTTTTAACCATACCTTAATTTTGCTCATAATAAATAAGGTCTTAAGTTAATGTTTTAAAATCTATTCCTAATGATATTGAGGTTATAAGAAATTGAAGCTGTAAGATATTCATAATGAAATCCCTATATATTATAATTTTAATAAGTTAAACCATGAGGTAATTGAAATAAAAGATTCATGGGCTACTTCAGTATTAAGTTTTTATCTCTAATATAGTTGTTGACTTTTAAATCATTATTTTTAATACTCAAATCACTAATAATAATTTTTGTTGCACACACACACACCCACACGCACACACACACACACACACACACACACACACACACACACACACACACACACACACACACACAAACTATAGGTTCTGTATATAGACAATTTCACATAGTACTTGAATGCATATAGGAAATATATACAATAGCTTGGTTTTGCTTTGCAACTAAATATTATTACTAGCAATTCCACATTTAGTTTAGCCTAAACCATATAGTGGCATCTACTAAAATATTACATTGACTCCCATGAGTGTAATCTTGCATAAATATATATGTATATTGACTCATTAGCTATTTAATGCCGATAAAGATAAGATTTCTCAATGCTAAAATGATTTAATTTACTGAGTAAGGTTGACTATACAGAGCATATATCTAACTGTATTCTATTATAGATTACAACCTTATTTAACTCATCCAGGCATAATAACTAAATCTTCCCATGATAAGTATATGTCACTGCCTAAATTAATGAGTCATTGCTAGTATAAACCTTTGTATATTTTATGAAATCACTGCATTAATATATTACTTTATTACTTTAGACAACATACAAATATATACCATGAATCCAGTTGTAGTTAGCCATACCATTTTACTATTGAGTAAGGATGATTTGGTTGGTGCCATACATAATTTTCTCATGTGTATACATATTGATTTTTTAAATTTATTTCCAAAACTATGATCCTTTTATATTAATAATTGATTTTATAAATTTATATTTAAAATTATAAAATTAAGGACGTGAGCTACCAGGCAAAATTAAACAGTAGATCCTCTTTATTGTGCTTCATCCTCTTTCAATTCTCCTTCCTTCTTTTCCTGGCTAATGCCCTTTTTTTCAAATCCTAAGCTCTGCTTTGAAAAAAATGGGCATGGCTTTTTCCATTAATTTATTTCTTAAATCAATATATTTTCTTACTTTTATGCCTTTTCATTTTTTTATAAAAAGTATGGCACTTTTCTTATGTTTTACCTTTTTGATTTTTATTAGTTTTACTCCTTTTTAAAACATGATTTACTTTTATTTTATTTATTTATTTATTTATTTTTAGTTTTTAATTTAGTTTATTCCTATTTAAAAGGCTTTACATATTTAAATGTTTCATTATTTAATAATAAATAATTATTTAATACAAATAATTTACCATAACCATTTATCAATAATTATACTATTAACATATCAATGTATTTAACCTTCTAAGTTATATTTCCAATATGTTACATCAAATATTAATAGTTCCACTATTGTATGGATAACTATATATTATTACTAAGAGACATTGGTTATCCTACATATGGTAACACCAACATAATAAACATAAAGACACACCTTACCATACAATAGCATTCATAATACAACGCATACCCATATGAGATTATATTCTACACATAAATATGAACTAACACACACACATAAATAATCATTTCATTATAGATAAAACAAGGAAGATGCTTACACTAACCATTCAAATTAGGTATCTAACATGAATTACTTATGTGGTATGTGTAGGGTTTCACCAACTCTCTATGGACCTTTTATTTCTCCATTTACATCACCCTATCTAATGATGCTCTCCCTTCAACATGCTTGAGGGATGGATTCTCCTACATTCAACTCATAATAAAATAGGTAGTTAGACCATATCATAAAATGTATCTAAAATAACAAATTAATATGATCATAAGTTAAATATTTACCTAAAGCTAACTCATATCAAGGTGATCATGTAATGTACATAATATCTTGTTGTCCCATATCACCATATATCTTACAGCTTAGTTAAAAATAGTCAATTCTAAATTTGTCAACTATAAATATCCATGGATAATATATCAAGTTTTCCTGATGAGGAATCAAGATGTAACATCATTCCCCCTAAGGCTAGTCATCATCCCCAATGACTCTTATTTAAAAATAAGTTCTAAAATAAAACATTATTTTGAAAGCAATAACATGGTATGTAATATTAGATTAAGTAAAGAAATGGAAAATTACGTGTAGAAATCACCATAGTTCTTTCAAGTTGCATTATTCTAGAGTATTGGTTCCATAATACCTTACTCAGTGACATCTCTATTTTAAGCTAACATGGTTGTGAGTATTAATTACTCTAATTGGTTCTATCATGACCACCCCAGGGTCCATAACCATCAAGCCAAGTCAAACTAAATGACTAGGGAGAATTTCACAAAATATTTCATCCCTCAACACATCTCTCTATCCTAGAGAGTGTTTTTCTCATTTTGGAGAAAAGTATTTAGGGAACCTGGAAATAATAATGTTCATATGTTAATACTATCACTACACCGCATAACTTAAAATAAGTATAACATGTTAATACTATCATTACTCAATAAAAGATCCAAAAAAGTACGATGATGAATAGGAAGTATAAATATAATGTATAAAAAATCATGGAATACTCATCCACATAGAATCTCTATCCATTGTATACATGTGTATGTCCATATGACTAAATTTGACAGGTTTCACCTATCAAATCCTAGATTCAATAAGTCTGTCTATCAATTTAACTTAGTACCAATAATTTGAGTTAATGTGAGGCTTAAAATGATACCATTAAATTACTTATAAATCACATTCCACATTCACCACTCTTCCCTCAAGTCTCCATGACCTAATGATCTTCAAAAATTGTAAAAGGTTCAACGGACAATAAATCCATACTAATAGATCACAAAAAACATTGTTACATGCTAAATGTTTCTAGATGTATAATCATACATAAAAAAGAGATCATACAATCAAATCTATAATTGTATTAAATTAAAACTAGTTTCATATTTCAAATCTTAAATCTTATAATTATATCCAAAGTTAAGAATAAATCATGTTAAAATTAACATAACATATAAAGGTCAAGGAACGCATTGTCCTTTTAACCTAATAAGGAATTAAGTGAGATGAAATCTTCCAGCTTGTCTGAATAGAAGAAATAAATTATTATATTGTCTCACCATTATATTTACAATATGTTCCACACATCTTATACCCTACTCACTTTTAACAAAATGTAAAATAAAATATCTCTTCAAGACAACATGCTTTAAGAAAAAGAGAAAAAAATATCAATCTAATCAAGGGTGTATAATATCATAATAATTCCTAATATATAATTTAGGGTTTTCCACCCATGAGGTATTAAAATCACATGTTAGATAAGGTAGTTAATCTAAAGAGTCACAATAAAAAATTACAGGACTATCATCTCAACAACAAAGTTCTTAAATATCTGCATGAGGTAAAAATAAACTGCTTCAACTCAATATTGCTAAAACACTAACTACTTACCAAATATGTAAGTATGATATAAAAATATATCTTAATAATTGGGAGAAATAAAATACCAATCACAAATATGTAATCATCCTTCCAATCTAACAATTTATCACTCAACAAGAGTAGAAAACATTCTCCCACCATCTTCAAAAGAGTACAGTCAAACAACATTAAAAAATAAATTATCATTTATGAGAAAATTAAAATCAACAACATGAAAATATGATTCCTATAAGTACTATCAATAAAAACATCAAAGGAGAATTATATAATAATGAATCATCTCTAAGATAACTAAGATAGATGACACTTCTTTCTAAACCACATAACATAAAGGCTACCAACTAAAACAAGCTCCCAACACATAGGGATTCTCAACCAAGACATCCACACTCTTTTAAAATAAAATTTACACTACACTAGGTAGTACCAAATCTAAATTTTATCCAAAAATTAGGATATTTAGTTGAAAGATAATTCAAGAAATAAGAATAACACAATTGTAATAATGCTATTTCTAAGAAGAGATGTTTTATTGATCAAATTTACAAATCCAAACATATGCCTATCTCTGACAAGAGATGTCTAATTGTATTTTTGAGATAAATCTATTTTTATACACACTTTTAATCTTGGAGGAGGATGTGGAAGGTCACCAATATCTAGGGAGGTGAAGTGATTCGACTTCTATGATTTACAACATTACAGAATTTGAGAAATTTCTATTTTTAGAAACTTACTATCTTTAGACTACACTATTAAAATTCAAATTTAGGACACTTATACTAGGATTTAGAGGGTTAAAACCATTGAGCATACTCCATTCCATTTCATTACATTCTCCTCATTCTTAGATTTCTAATAGTTCAAATGGGGAGTTAAACAGAGCTATGGTGCAAAAGTTATGGCTCCTAGATGTTCTAAAACCAATTGGGGTAGAACTGTCACCCAAATTATCACCTAAAATTTTGCTCAGATCATTCCTCCCTCCTTTAGAAGTAATGGTCCACATTTCATCAATATTTGTCATCAAGTGTGGTAGTTGTGTTTTGATTGGATTATTGATGCATACTTAGAATAAACTGTGCTTTGTAGAGCTGTGTTAGCCTTGATTGTTCACCATTTCAGTCTGACCATCGGTCTATGGATGGATGGCCATGAACTTCCTTATCTTGGTATCTATTTTCTTCTATTATGTTTTTTGTGTATTTAAGGCTGAAATATCGGCCCTTTTGGATTTTTGTGGCTTGACGACCATGAGAATGATTTTCTTGGCACTAATTAGGGAGATAGATGTAGAAGGTGGTACCTTAGGTACCCTATAGTGTCATGTTCCAAGATTGAGGGTGATCCTTCAAGTTCTTGATTCATGTATTCCATGTCAATCATACATGAATTATTGACGAAGGAGTACATCACAAACATCTAGATTGACCACATCACATAAGACCTCATCTGGAAAAAGTTTTATTGCATATGAGAGAAGACATTGGTGGGTGACACGAAGGTTTTTCCTTGGAATCAACCATCTAATACTATATGGATTTGGGTGAGGCTTCATGGATAGATTTAGGATTTTCACAATATTAGTAGAGATTAAATTCTTTTGACTCCCACTATCAAGAATAAAATGTAGAGGCTTACCTTTCACTCATAACTTAGACTGAAGCAACCTTCACTTGTCATCTATCCTATCCTTGTGGGTTTGTGATGAAGCAATCATGGAATCAACCTCAACATCTTCAATATCTTTTGCATCCTCTTCAACTACAGGGTGTGTATGAGGTAGAGAAGTAGATGTTGAGGATTGTGACTCATACATTAAGGAATTCATGGCTTGACATTATTCTTTGGAGTGAGTTCCATATTTGTAGTAATCACACCATTTCCCAGTCCTCCCTTCCTTTTGCTTCCAATTTTGGCCTCATGTTTGACCTTCTTTGTCACTTTTCCATTTTGAAGGCTAACTCTTCATATTCATTCTTCCATGATTCAACATAATCTTCACTATGAGCTTATACACCTCACCAAGGGTTTCCAAATTGAAGATTTCTATCTCCCCCCATATATAACATTGTAGTCCACCATGATATTTGAGAACCTTTTGTTTCTTACTTTCTTATATGCCCAATCTCATAGATAGAGAATGAAAAATGTTAGTGTAATCTTGAATAGACTATTCCTTACCTTGGTGAAGTTGTTACTACTCTATATATAGATCATCATATGATCTAATGGGGTAGTATTCTTCTTTTACAGCTTCTATGAAATTATCCCAAGTAGGTTATACCTTAAGGCCAATATCATCCATACTAAATCTCTTCTTTTACACTTCACACCATTTTTTTATAGGCAATGATCCTCTCAAAAGAGTAAAAGTGATCTTCTCTTTATCAAAGAATTTATTTATAGAAAAATAGGATGATGATTGATCCAAAAAAAATTCTACTGCATTATCATTGATTTTGCCTTCAAATTTAGGGATGTCAAAATTCACCTAAACCTTGAAGGATGTTGGGTAACTAAAAAGATGTGGGGTTGCAGATGAAGAGCCAAAATTTTTAATTGGGATTGTTGGAGAATTTGGGTAAATTATTGTAGCATTTGTGCTTGATACTATTGGAGGGATTCATTCACCATTTCCTTGAAAAGGATTGGATGTCTCAGTGTTGTTCACCATTTGAGGTCATTTGGAGTGAATAGGTGGATAGTCTATTGGTTCTATTATATTCCACTCAAGCTTCTTGTAATTTGACCTCATCCTCAAGATCATAAAATCTAAAGACAAACTGATCTGATACCATTGATCAAAGAATTAGGAGCTTTGGTTGAAATATAATTCAAGAAATAAGATTAACATAATTGTAATAATACTATCTCTGAAAAGAGATGTTTTATTGATCAAATTTGCAGATCTAAACATATGCCTATCTCTGAGAAGAGATGTTTGATTGCGTCTTCAAATTACATCTAATTTTATACACACTTTTTAGGTAGGAGGAGGGTTTTTAAGGTCACCAATCTCAAGGGAGATGAAGTGGTTCAAGTTCCATGATTTACAAAATTATAAAATTCAAAAAATTACTATTTTTAAAAACTTACTATTTTTAGACTACACTATTAAAATTGAAATATAGGACACTTACAATGGGATTTCATGGGTCAAAAACCATTGAGCATAGCTTGATGCCATGTCATCACATTTTTGCCATTCTTAACTTTCCAACAGTTTAAATAGGGAGTGAAATGGAGCTATGGTGAAAAATTTATGGCTCCCAAAAGTTTTGCCACTAATTTGGGTAGAACCATCGCTTGAATTGTCACCTAAAATGTTGCTCAGATCAAACTTGGTATTATAATATTTTTCCATTCTTATTATTAGTGGAAAGTAAGACATAAAATTAAAGCACAAAACTATTTAATAAGTGAGAACCATCCTAAAATCGAAAACACTCACAACACAAAACAAAAATGGTGAAGGTGACTTGATTACCAAGAAGGATATAATCACACTCAAGGTGTTTGATATAAGAAATCAAACTATGGTATAAATATTTATTTCATAACTCATGAACTACATTTTATACCTATACCCAAGCCTTTAATATAAACACCACAATTGTGACACTCGATAAATGAATCCCCTAAACAACTCAATGGGTTATGAGTGCTCATAAGGGTACACACTCAATGTTCCACATACATTATGAATGTCACAAAACTCTAATCATGGTGTAACATGGTTCTAAACTAAGGTATTACAAAGATAAAATACCCATGTAATATTTCTTGTCACTAAGTTCACACTAGTGAATAGAAATAAATGAAAACATTAATAGACTAATTAGATCCTAGAGTTTGAGCCACAACTCTGATACCACTTGTAATAACCCTACTCAGTTAGGCAAAGAAATACATGATTTTTTCTAATTAAACATATATACCATAAATAGATCATACTTTAAGAATCTAAATAAAGATCACAGATACAGTCAAGTGATAATAGTAAGTACACATTACATCTTATATCACAAACCTCAAATGTCATGTGAATTTTACATAAAATGAATATAGAAAGTAATACAGTAACTCAACCATGACTTGTACAACTATACAATCACCATTATCAATATATAATAACAATTAATTATAATTATTCATGATAATACTCAATAATAATATTAAATCTACTAAAATATACATAATCCAAATATCTGGCTCCCCAGAGCATAAGTTCCCCAGACTTTGAATCTATGATAATCTCAAGTTTCATCTCAATAGTAGTACTAGTTTTGGGAGGGAGAGTATCATCCAAGTGATTTTACACACCAACCATGAACCAATGATCCCCTACACAATATGCCATTAGTGAATGTCCTTCCTCTCATGGATGAGTAGATAGTGATGACATAAAAATTTAGAGAGATTAGAAAGTACATGTGTGTTGTATGATTATAAACTAAACATGTAGTGCATAATATAAATCCATTATATTAAAATATATCACACAAACATGTGAATTATACTCATTAAATTATAATATCTTACTAAACATACTTTGGCTCAAAGTTTTACAAATGATAAATAGTAATGATCTAGATTAATCAAAGTCATACACAACACTTGATCGGACTACCTTCATCTATCATTATGAGACTAGTAAGATAGTGAAGTCCATATCACTTCTTACTCTAAATCAACAATGTAGATTGGCCAAATATAATTCAGCCACCATATTCATTAATTTACATCCTACTCACACATACAATATAACCAAATGTTAAACATAGGAGTAACCAAATCATACATTTATTCCATCAAATGTATGAATGAATCTTACATTATTTCTATCCCATACTATAAATAATGACTAGAGTCTATTACCCTTAGGTAAAATATTCATAAATATAGATTTTAACAACCAAAATTCTTTTTGAAACACACTACACCTATGATAGCCCATATTACCACAGTCTAGTATTCTATGACATAACTACTAGTTTTCCCAAAATTAGTCATAATTATAGGAAAACACAAGTGACTATAAGAACATCTAGACATAACAAGCTAGTACCATTTCCCATGGAACACAATAACATACTGACACAACATTCATTAAAACTCACAAATCTTTTATGCACATATACAAAATTCTTACCAACTATTATAAAACACACTATCCATAGCAGTAACCAACATGTATAAAACAAAATAGTTAAATGTAGATATGAGTTTAGGAAAAATAATTATAGTATGTACCATCTAGGTACAACATATTTTATACTATAATATTCTATGATATCCCATACTATCATAGGTTCCCAAATATGTAAATACACAAAACCAAACATATGATTAAAATAATCCATCGATCTATATAGATGATAATAATAAAAAAGTGCATGGTTACACCATCTAGACACACCTTGAGTTTAAATTGTAAACTAGCATTCAAAGTAACACAAAGTGAGCATGCATCATGATGCACCATCATATACTAGATAAAGCCATGAGTTTATACATATAATCAATCTCATAACATGAATAATGCTCAAGTATTCAATGAAAAACACATATAACAACAATAAATCATAGAATAGAAATCACATAAACCCATTATGTCATTAGAAAAAAATCTTATTGTGTTTCCTATAAAATTATTCCAAAATATTATAGTTTTCTAGTTTCTAGGAACTTAAAGACTTACTCAACCCATCTTTTAAAAGTACAAACCCTATGTACATGTAATACACACCATAAGTAGTTATTCTAAAGTTATACATATATTGAACCATTGTTCATTTATATTTTAAAAAAAGAGCTCCCTATAGGCATTTATAACTCCAATTGAGGATCTTAAATCACATACTTATTCTATGATAATAAAGATCCATGCCAAGTTAAATATATGTATCTTCCATTAAATTCTAAGTTAGGAGACTAAGACATATCTGGCATTGTTTCACAACTCTCAGTTCTTTAACATCCTATAACTCAACATAACCATCCATTTCTTTAAAGGTATAATTTCTATATAAAAACTATATGTATGTATAAAACCCTATATACGTTAATACACATGTTAACAATGAAATAATATTCAAAACACAAACCCATTAATTTCCAATAGGAACTTGTGGTCTAGGCCATGGTCTAATAGTCATTTACATTTCATATAGTTTGAAGAAGTACTAACCCTTAATAGAAAGATATCATCATACACCATCCACTAGATCAACACTTTAGTAATGCTATGAGAGTTACATTAACTAGCAATGTAAGTATACTTCTGAATGATGGTTTTATAGCTAGCTCAATACCAGAAAGGCTTAGGTAATATGATACATAGATATACCATATCTTTTATAGAATAATGACTTAATTAGGGTATTTTAAAATACATTAAGTTATTAATGATAACATATATATTTCATTGTTAGTTGTATATTATACCCAAAGTATAGCCAAATAATAGACACTCTCATGTTATATAATCAAATATATTCATCATATATTAATAACTATTTATATTCCTCATGGTTTAGATAAATGAGAATGAGATGTTTTATAAGTGTTTGGACATAAACTATATGTAATTACAATTCCTTTCATTGGCTTCATTCGGATAATTTAGAATCCATGTGAATAATTGTTGGATCACAATTATTTTCTAATTTGAGGAATTATAGAGTCATGGGTATGACTCTAATGTCATAGATAGATAAAAATACTATTGTCATGTATTATAGTCTTAAAAAAATATAAAAGTTTGCCTAGACATAGTCATGTATGTCAGGGTCTAATTCGATAACTACCAAGAGTAATAGGAGGACTCACACTAATTGATACATCTAACTATAACATGTATGATGGTCAATTCTCTTTTAACTGTACCTTAATTCTACTCATAATAATTAAGGTCTTATGTTAATGTCTTAAAATCCACTCCTAATGATATTGAGGTTATATGACATTGAAGTGATAATCTATTCATAATGAAATCGCAATCTCTTATAAATCTAATAGGTAAAACCATAATTTAATTGAAAGAAAACATTCATGGAATACCTTAGTATTAATTTTTTATCTCTAAGATAGTCATTGAATTTTAAATCATTATTTTTAATACTCAAATTGATGAAAGTAAAGTTTACTACACACACACACTCTAATTTGGGTATATACATAAGTCAACTCAACATTTAAATGTATGCAAGAAATAGATACAACAACTTGGTTTTGCTTTTCAACATAGTATTATTACTGGTAACTCCACATTCATCACAACCTAAGCATATAGCTGTATCTACTAAAATAGTGCAACAAATCCCATGTGTACAATCTTTCAAAAATATATATGTATATTGGCTAATTACTTATTTAATGCCAATGAAGAAAAGATTTCTCAATGCTCTAAGAATTTAATTTGGATAGTAAGGTTAGCTATATAGTCTATATATCTAACCATATTTTAAAATAGATTTCTACCTTATTTAACTCATCTAGTTATAATAATGAAATCTTCCCATTATGAGTATATGTCACTGCTTTAATTAATGAGTCATTTCTAGTATAAACCTTTGCAACTTTTATGAAATCACTATATAAATATATATGACTCTATTAATTTAAACAAAATATAAATATATACCATGAATCCAATTCTAGTTATCCATACCATTTTGTTGTTAGGCAAGGGTGATTTGGTTGGAGCTATACATAGTTTCTTCATGTGTATAAATATTGGTTTCTGACATTAATTTTTGATAATATGATGCTTTTATAATAATATTAAATTTTATAAATTTATAGTTAAACTTATAAAATTATGGACATAACCTACCTAGCAAAATTGAACAATATATCTTCCTTACTATGCTTCACCCTCTTCCAATTCTCCTTCCTTCTTTTCCTAGCCAATTCCCCTTTTTCCAAATCCCAAGATATCCTTTAAATACCATTACTTTATTTCTTAAATCAATATCTTTTATTACTTTTACACATTCTCATTTTTTTTCTAAAAAGTATAGTTTTTTTTTATGTTTTACCTTTTTGTTTTTTTTTATTAGTTTTATTCCTTTCTAGAGCATGATTTACTTTGGTTTTATTTATTTCTTTTATTTTAATTTTTTAATTCATTTTATTCCCATTAAATTTTTTTTACATATTTAAAATTTTGAATTATTTAATAATAAATAATTATTTGATACAAATAAATTAGAGTAACCATTTAGTATTAATTATCCCATTAACCTATCAATGCATTTGAGCTTATAAGTTCTATTTCCAATCTATTACATCAAATATTAATATTTTTGCTATCATATGGATAACTATAAATTATTACTAAGACAAGTTTGTTATCTTACATATGGTAGAACCAACACAATGACACACTATAACATATATTAGAATTCATAATACAACATGCACATGTATGAGATTATCTTCAACATATAACTATGAACTAAAAAACATAGATAAATAATGATTTCATTATAGATAACATAAGAAATATTCTTACACTAATCATTAAAACTATGTATTTAACATGAATTACTTATGCATTGTGTGTACGGTTTTGATAGCTCTCTATAGACCTTCAATGTCTCCATAGACATCACCATCATTGATGATGCTCTCCATCCATCATACTCGAGGGATGGATTCTCCTACATCCACCTCATAATAAAATAGGTAGTTAGATGATATCAGTCATGTTATATATATTCATCATAAAATGTAGCTAAAATAACAAATTAAAATGATCATAAGTTAAACATTTACTTAAATCTAACTCATAGTAGGGTGATCATGTAACCTAATCAATATCTTGTTATCCCATATCACCATATATCTTACAAATTAGTTGAAAATAGCCAATTCTAAATTTTTCAACTACAAATATCCATGAATATTCTAGCAAGTTTGCCTAGCGAGGAATTGGGATGTAACATATAGTAAACACTCCATATTATACAATTTCATCCTAGTTATATAAGTGCATCAACACAATCATCGATGTTAGTTGTAAGTCTTCGAGACCACATAATTTTTTTAAAATCTGATAATTAATTAATAATCTATATATTGTCTAATTTCATCATGTTTCATATTAGATCTACATGCACATAGTAAACCAACTAAGTTCTCTTATTTTTCATTTATTTTAATACCAAAGGATACTCTACATACTATTTCTAGCATATCTCATCATTTATATTTTGAATATTGTTTATGTGAGTTACAATTAATTATCTTACTATAGTTTATTTATCATCCTTATGTTTATTCTTTTATATATCTTTAACTGTATACTATATTGATCTATCTAAATTTAGGCTTAAACATTTGGTGAAACCAACCTTGTAACTCTTTATGCAAAATTCTAGTCTAATATAGGGTTTCTAACCTCTTCAGGTTTCTTGATTTACTATTTTTTGAATTCTAATTATTGATTTAAAGTGTTCAAAATTTAAATTTTTTAATTTATATTCCTAAAATTATGCTAAATATGGATACATATGTTGATAAATTTTATTTCCAACATCTCATTTTAATTTAAAAATAACCAAATTAGAGACTGATCCTAATCAATATAAAACTCAAACTTCTCTTTACCAATCTTGTTTCTATAAAATTGAGCCTCTCCCTCATAACCCTAAGGAGGGTTATCAATAACATCCCTCTAAATAGGTTCATGTTGTCACACCATTAAAGGGTAAGGTATATGGCATATATATTCATATTCAATATGAGATACTTAGTGGTTACAACTATCAAACCCTAAAATATCAAATCATCCTTATCAGAAAGTTAATATAAGACTTGAAAAATAAGCTGAGCTCTAAGGTCACATCATTTAAAAATACATTACATACCTATAAAATCTAACATGTGTGAGTGTTAATCATATGTTTGGATCCTTATATATATTTTTATGCCAAACAAGGTTTGATATAAAAATGAAAATATACAACCTAATACATATAAAATAGGTTATTAAAATATTATACTAAAGGTTACTAAGATACTGAGTGAAATCCTAAGATAAATTATTTTCAACAATGTGATCAAATTACCTCCTCCACATCCTATAAGGAGATCCAAATATTATTGTGCCTATAATAGAATGCATGGGAATCATACATATTATTGTTTTGCATTAAATAATAAAATATAAATAATAAAATATAGTGGAGATCCTATAATTGATACATCACTCAATAAAACCACTCACATTATGTGTACCTATCCTAAAGCACAATTATAAAAATAAAAATTATAGTTATGAAAGAAAAAATCAAAGCAAAAAAAAGTTGAAAATTCCAAATACATAGAAATAAAGTTTTCAAAAATCCAAAGCAAACCAATAAAAGGATACAAATCTACATATTAATAATGATACTCATCTTCCAAAACAATATGGTTTTATAAATCCATATTTCAAAGGTTTAGAAAGCATTCTCAAGCCATCACTCATCCCATTTCCACATCTGATCAAAGTGACTATCAAGGCTTGGGATATATTAGCAATATTGACGATAAATCATTCAAATATTCACATCCATTATGGTAATGAAAAATAAAAATAAATTACAAATGGAATCACATACAATGAAATTGAATAAATAATAAAGTGTATCTCTTGCATAAACACCAAGTGAAAGGGTGCATGATACAAAAGGAACATTTACAAAATGAGAAATAAATACATCCAAATAGTAATGTAAAAAGGGTGAATTAATTAAAATAATCAAAATATTTAAACTTTTATATATGGAAATTAAGGTCAAAATATTATAGTTGACCCAACTTGTAAATTTAATATATGTTCCTATACATTCTTTACATCTGTAGGATATGACAAGGAACACATGAGTAAAGATAATGAATTTGATTTTTGTGTCGGGTTAATTATATTTAATGTCACACATGGATAATAATCATGCTACTATGTTTCTTATTAGTCCATTTTTAACTAAATATAATTCAAAACATAGGTAACCATGGTTACTAACATCGAAGGAAAATGAATTTGAAGTAAAGATACCAAATATAAACTTACCAAAAGACCATGATATAATTCCTAATTATATTATTCCCATATATGTCATATATTTTTCAATAAATATTACAAATTTACCACTCCTCGTATATTATCATCACCATCTTGAGATAATTTGGTAGCTTGTGCATTTTTAAATTCTCCATGAGAAAATAAACATGTTCCATTTACATCTACATAAAAATACTATAAATCACTTAGTTATGGGTTACATAAACCAATATTAATTATATTATTTACTCACAACCATAGAGTTATATTATACATATTTATATCATCATAGATCCTATAGTGCTAGATATTACACCTATACATTAACCTTGGTAGTAAAACTAGTTTATGTCACTAGGTTTTGAGTGGGGATATACATATGAGCATCACTAGGATGAGATCATAGGATAATATATTTATTTTAAA
>JARHVA010003040.1:1045000-1062500 GCA_037957365.1 Torreya grandis | reverse complement strand
TTGGGTTTAAAAATGAGTCTCAACTAAGTATACATTTGTATTTTTCAACTTAATGGGAAGAGTATGTAAGCACCCTTTTATTTTTTAATCAAGTGAATAAATATATAATAATAAAGAAGACATAAACCATTATGTATATCCTAACATATATCAAATAAGGCTCATTCATAATGTATAATCAACATGAAAGATATAATCTATACTAGCATAATCATAATCAATAATATTTGTAGGGTTGACCTTGTTAAAATCTAATAAATCAAGGTCATCCTTAACATGATTAACAATATCATCATGTATATAAATATAAATATAAAATAGAGTGGAATATATTATATTAAAATATTTGGATAATATAAAACCCTCAAATATTCATCATCAATGTGATTTATATCTAAAATAAACATGTCTCATAGAACTTATAGGTGTGTATTGGAGGAAATATGCTCTAATAAATGATTATTCTAATAAAATAACATACAAGGATGTATGTAAAATAAAATGGTACATGAATTACCTTAATGTCCATAGTGAGAACAAGTTTGAACTTACATGGATTGAGTACAAGTTGATTTTGGTAAGATTGACAAATTGAAGGTTTAGAATTCATTAGAGTAAATAACACGTGAGTAGTTACCTTATATTTATTGATAATATATTTTGATACAATTTTTTTGGGTTTTAATTTATTTAAAATATGAAAAATTAAATAATTTGGTAACACTAAAAAATAATTAATTTAGGATAAATATTTATATAAACTGTTGGTCCTAGATTATAAGAGGCCAACTTCATCTATTCATAAAATATCTCACTTATACCTATCTTCACTTAACTAAGTTATATTATAGTGTGTTTTTAAAAATAACACACATATAAATAATATATACCAAATAAAACTTCTATTACTGTGAGGTACCAGCTTAATGTTCCTAACATCCTAATGAACCCAAAACTATCAGGATAATAAATTATCAATAGGCAAAGATTTTGAAAACAATAAATTATATTTATTCATATTTAATTAATTGAAATAATTACAACACAAAACATTCTTAAATAAGCCTCAAATTATAATTAGAGTTGACATCAAAAAATTTGAAAAACTAAAATCTAAAAGAAAATTTCTATTTTTTGAAGCTACTATTTTTAGTAAGTTTCAGATGCAAGCCAACAAATCTCTAAAAATATTTTGAAATATTATAAACACTAAAATTATCCTATGGTATGAAATTCAAGTAAATTTGATGTTCGGTCCAAAACATATATAATTTATATAAATATAAAATTCACATAAAAATCATTAAACTCTAATTTTGTAAACTTGAATGATCACATATGGCCTATAAACACTATTAAAAACACAAATAGGTGGAAATATCATCTTAGGGAGGAAATTAAATTTTTGAGATGATCATTTTGGCATGTTGAAGAGATCAAATAGAGCCATGGATCAAAAGTTATGACCTCCAAAAGGTTGGCCTATTTTTCTACATCATTCTCCTCTAGTTGAAAACAACTCAGCTTCTGTGATTTGCCCTGATTGTAATGCTACCATTTTTATTTGGCAATATTATTTAGCTCCCATTATGTAATCGAAGAATTTTATTCTTAATTCAATCCTTCCCACTAGACTAAATACCTATTATAATTCCCTTGCCTTGTACTCATTGTCTTTATATCCAAAACCTACACTATTTTTTCCTTCTTCTTTGGAAGCTTCCAATATACTTAATTTTCATCACCTTCACCACATTATCTATATAACTCATATGAATATAAAACATTAAATACTGGAGAAATATAAAAATTCTTTGGTAAACTCACCTCATAAGCATTATCATTGATTTTCTTCATAATTTTGTAAGAACCAATTTTATTTTACTTCAACTTGTTATACGCGCCTTTTGGAAATCTTTCTTTCCTCAAGTAAACTATTACCAAGTCTCCTTCAAATACCTTGGATCTTTTTTTGAACTCTGATAATGCTTTATATTTTTCATTACTTTTTTGCAATGTTATTTTTATTCCTTGCAACTGCTACATATGTTCTTCAAATGGTTCTACATCATCACTAATTTGATTTTCATTTGAAAATTATACCAAATCTAAAATACCCATAATATTTCTCCCATAAACAATCTCAAATGATGATTTTCCTATTGATCTATTCACTGAACTATTATATGCAAACTCAACTTATGGTAAATCCAACTCCCATTGTTTAGGATTCTCTCCCATTATACATCTCAATAAATTTCCCAAGATATTATTCATAACTTCTATCGATACATCTATTTATGGGTGATATTTACTAATGAATTATATCTTATTACCCATCTTCTATCACAAAGTTCTCCAAAAATGACTTAGAAATTTCATGTTCCTAGTTGAAGTAATAAACACCATGCAATCTCATAACATCCTTAAAAATAATTATGTAACTCTAGTGGCATCATTGGTTTTCTTCCATGAAATGAAAAGAAACATTTTACAAAATATATCTATAATAACAAAAATTTAATCATTACCTCTTTATGTGTTTGGTAATACCAACACCAAATCCATACTAAAATCTATCCATGGCCCTCTTGGAACTAGTAATGGCATGTATAATCTAGTATTTTATGCATGTCCTTTAGCCACTTGACATATCCTACACCTTGAAACATACCTTGTCACATCTCTCTTCATCTTTGACCAAAAATAATTATACTCCACCAAATTTATTATCTTCATCTTACCAAATTTCCATCCAAACCACCACTATGTAATTATATTATTAAATTGTCTCATAGAGACCCAACCAGAATGTATAATTATATCCCTTTGAAGAGATAACCTTTTTGTATAAGATACTCACCATGAATATTATCTATCCTACCTATTAATGGATTCCTACACTACTTAAACATCTTACCAAAATATGGATCGATATCATATAATTCTTTGATAGATTCAAATCCCACTACCTCACTCACCATAGTAGTTAATAATGATAATCTCACAATCAATGCATCAACTACTTGATTTTATTTTCATCATTTATGTTTGAACACAAAAGTATACAACTACAAGAAAAATACCCACTTTTCATGCCTACTATTCAACTTATTTTGTGTATTCACATACTTCAAACCTTCATGCTATGTAAATAGGATAAACTCCTTAAGCACTAGAAAATTCCTCTAGCTTCTTAATTATTGTATAATTACATAAATTTAAACATCTTACATAGAATACTTTATTCTTACCTCATTCAATTTCTCACTTAAATATGTTATTGGCGCTCCTTCTTGACTCAACATAGCACCAATTTCAATAAATGAAGCATCAAAATCAACCTCAATTACTTTTTTAAAATATGGTAAAGATAAAATTGGTCTTTCTATAATATTTTTCTTCAAAAATTCAAATCTTTTTGTTGCTTCTCTAGTCCATTCAAATTCCTTTCCTCTCATGTACTTTGTTATTGGTGCCATAATACTACTAAAAATTTTAATAATTTTTTTATAAAAAAGTTGCTAAACCATGGAAATTTCTTACCTCTTTAATGTTTTTTGGAATAGGCCACTCAAAAATTACCTTTATCTTTTCTTCATATAATCTCATGCCATCTTCTGAAACTAAAAATCCTAAAAATACCAAAATATTATGCATAAACCTACAATTATTCAAATTTGTATAGAACTTTTCCTTTCTTAACAAATCCATTACCATTCTCAAATGCTATAAGTGTTCTTATTTAGTCTTACTAAATTTCAATATATCATCAAAATAAACAGCCACAAAATTATCAATATATTCTTATAGCATTATATTCATCACCCTCATAAATGTGCTAGGTGCATTAGATAATTTGAATGGCATCACCATCTACTCATATAATCCACCCCTAGTCTTGAATGCAGTTTTCCACTCATCTCCTTCATGAATTTGAATATGATAATAACCACTCCTTCGATAAATCTTGGTAAAAAAAATTTCTCCTACAAGCACATCCATCATATAATTTTAACGAGGTATAGGAAACCTATATTTTATTGTAATTTTATTAATTTATTTACTATCCACACACATTCTCCATCCTCCATCTTTATTTGGAGTTAGTAATTCTAGTTTTGCACATAGAATCATACTCTCCCTTATCACCTTCTTTCTTAACAATTAGATAACTTGTTTATTTAATTCTACATGCTATGTTAGACTCATCTATACATTGCTTGATTGGGTAGATCTGATCCTAAAATCAAATGAATATGATGTTGAATATCTATATTCAATGGAAAACCATTTGGTAATTCATCAGGCATAACATATGCATATTATATCAACACTATTGTTGTTTTTGTTGGTATTTGTACAATTTTTGTATCTTCATTCGTTATTACTAATACATAACAATAACTTTCCACTTTCATATCTTGGATAATTTTTTTATTAGAGAGCATGATTTCTACTTTCTCTTCATCTTTAAGAGGTAACAAAACTACCTTTGTATCACCTTTCCAAAAATCATGCATGTTCTTTTCTCCATCATGAATTAATTTTCTATCAAATTACCATGGTCTTCCCAATAACACATGACATGCATCCATCGAAATAACATCACATCGTATTTCATAATTATAATTTTTTACTATAGAAAACTTGACTAAGATGCTTTTATCCACTGTAACCTCATTTTCTTTATTAAACCATGAAATCTAATAAGGATTAGGATGTTTTTCACATTGTAAATATAGTTTCTCTACCATTTCTTTAGAAAACATATTTTCACAACTACCATCATATATAATTACATTGCATATCTTTCCACCCAAAGTACATCTTGTTCAAAAAACATGTGTTCATACCCATGCATCACCACCTTATTTATTCTACACTTGTTCCTTCCTTGTATTGATCATGGTTCTTCTCATCATGAGATTCTTTCCAACATCTATATGTGCAACTTTAATATTTTTCTATTCTATTTTAGCCTCAACTAGATTCACTATTGGAAAATCTTATTACCTCCTATGTTAACCTTGATAGTGTGGAAAATCAAGTGATATATGTCCTTCTTCTACACATCTATAAAAAACATAAGATCTACGTTGATTTGAAAACATTCCTCTAGCACCACCATAACCTCATCCTCTTTGAAACCCTCTCCCTCTTTGTTGGTATTGAAATGCTTGACTATAGTCATCTTACCATCTACACAACTTGATGATTCACCTATATTGGTATTAGACCGACCTCTAATGGTATTAAACCCACCTCATCCCCTATTTAGATGGGATCCACCTATTCTTTGACTAGAAGACATTATTTTAAAATTTTATCTATTTATTTTTCTTCGACCTTCAAAGCTAATTGATATGGCTCCTTCATGAAAAGTATTCTATGCATGCTTAATTAATATTGAATAGTAAATTTAAAACCATTTACATACCTTTCAACCATCTAATATTTTTTTTCTTCATGATCCACTCATATGTAAATTTTATAAAACTCATCTTTATACTCTTGTATACTATGATCTTTTTGCTTCAAATTCTAAAATCTTTTGTATAAAATTTGTGCATAATACATAGGAAGAAATTTATCCCTCACCTTCATCTCTATATTTTTGTATTAATTAATATTATCTTTACCTTTTCTCTATCTTTGTTTTTGTAAGTTATTCCACCAAACTATTACATGACCTTTCAATTTTGTGCATGCAAACTTTACCTTCTTGTCTTCTCTCATAGTCTTCCACTCCAAAAACTTCTCCATGTTATTCATCCTATCTATCAACTCATCTGGTTTTAAACTACATATATAATCTAGAACATCAACATTTATTCATTCATTTATTCCTTATAAATCCTAAACCATCCTCTCTTCCATCGATTTTGGCTTCTCATATTGTTCTTCTTATTTAATTTCTTCATCACAATCTATGTCTTCCTCGAATTCATCACCACCTTGTCTTCTTCTCTGATTAGTGATAACCTTAGTTAATTGTTACACTTGACTTTACAACACTTTTATATTCTATTTAATCTATTAAACACCTCCTCATCCTCTCACCATTTCTTATTCCTCCAAGATTAAGACTTACTTTGATACCAAAAAATGAACCTGAAATAATGAAGATAATAAATTATCAATAGGTAAAACTTCTAATAAAAATAAATTGTATTTATTACTATTGAATGACTTGAAATAAATACAACCCAAACCATGCTTAAATAATCTTGAACTCATAATTAGAGTTGACATGAAAAATTTCAAAAAAACTAAAATCTAAAAAAAATTCTATTTTTAGAAACTATTATTTTTAGTAAGTTTTGCATGTAAGCATGCATTACTATAAAAATATCCAAAAATATTATAAATGCTAAAATTATCATATGAGATGAAATTAAACTGATGTTGGTATCTATTCCTATAAATATACAATTTTGAAAATACAAAAATCTTATAAAAATCATTAAACTCTTATTTTAGACCCTCAGACGATCATCTATGGCCTCCAAAAAATATCAAAAGAAAAACTAAGTGGAAATTATGGATTAGGGAAGAAATTAAATTTTTATATGGTCATTTTGGTGGATCGAATATCCTATAAAAATATATGGGTTAAAATTTATGGGCTCTAGAAGGTTGGCCTATTTTTTATGTATTACATCCCCACCACAATAAAAGGTTAGGTTAGTCCTAGAAGTATGGACGTTAGAATATTGAAATATGAAAATTATATTTGGAGTATAAAATTATGGATCTTCATATAAATTTTTTAAGGAATTAGGATGGCCTTTTCATCCCTAATTAAAGACTATAATGAGATGAAGGCAAAAATTATTAAGCTCAAGTAAGATCTAGACAAGGAAAAATAAAAGAATATTTCTTAGTCAAATAAAAATGGAAATAGTAGAGTGAGAAAGAATCTTGTAGAAGACATCCATCATTTCCAAAAGGCTAAAATAATAATGTAAACTCCTTAGTTGAAGGTCAGATAAAGTACCCTAGAGGGTCCTTCTAAATGCACATAAGGACGTATCACTCATAATATATTGTGAGAGAAAAACAACAATAGTGATTTCTTCAAAGGTGAATTACTCCTCCTCAAAAGTATAATTTTAGGCTTGGGTTTCTTTTTTTTCATTGTTATGTTAGTTTTACCTTCTTGCTGGTAGTCCTTGTTTATTATTTTTGGTCGGTCTTCTACCTAGTATCCCATGGGACATTGTTTCATGAAATTTGGTTTTACTTTATTTAATATATTATTTTACCTATCAAAAAAATTGTTCCCAATATCCCCCCTGATAATAAACATAGTGAAATTAATCAATATATATGTTATGGAACATGTGATATGACATATATTTTGAATGGATATGAAATGCATCAATCATTAATCAACCATAAATGCTGATAGACATAAAAAACATCAATATTCATGTACCCATGTATTAAAATGGAATACATTATCCTTCCATATATAGAAACACATCAATGATGTTTATGTACCCAATTTTGAAAATGGAACACATTAGCCTTCCATATATGGGAACACATCAATCATCTAGGCTAGTTCATACTACATATCTATTTAACACATAAACATTGTTTCAAAATCATATACATATACCCATTTACACTTATTCAAACCACATATAAAAAGAAATAAATATTGAGGAATGGTTCCTCAATTTCTTTAGTGAGTGCTAGGCTTCTCACTGAACTTAAATTTACTTCCACCTTATTTGATTTATGTTGTATAATTACAAATAATATAATACAATCATTACCTCTACTAGAAACTAATCCCAACATTAGTCTCTTTTACATAGTTTTTCCCACTATTTTAGCATGTAGCCTTTGACAAAATTTCCCCTATCATCCATTACCTTTGAATTCCTAATTAACTTACCTCAAAAGGATAGGTTAGTGTACATGTCACATTTATTATTAAAATGCCTCCCTAAAGAACAAACATTCCTATTCCAAGTAAACATTAGGTTCACCTGAAATTACATATATTATAATATAATTTTTATTTTGACTATGATGGACATGTTTTATGTGGATTGATAAAAAATATTAATGTGGGGTCTACCCCTTATTTTTAAAAACATACCCACTAGACTATTGGTTAAATTTATAGATCAACAAAAAGTATATAGCTAAACTTAACTAACCATTAAATAATAAACACAATTTTAGAAAAAAAACTACATTAAATTTACTAAAAAACTAATAAAGTCATAGATTTTATAAAATGAAAATTATATAAAACATTTAATCATAAAATTTTTTAATAAGATTGTTTTACTCTTTTTGCATGCCATTAAAAGACCTAAGATTACAAATGTGTATGCATTGTGTGTTGAACATTCTATTTCATTTTTGAAAAAACCTTCATTCAAAATTTTCAATAGTTAGTATTCCATCTTTGGTATGTTGTGATTTAATATAGAGTCACACCTTTATTTATCTTTGATTTACAGTTGTATATTATTACTACACCTCCCTTATCTTATTTCCAAAATAATAAGATCATATAATATTTTGTAGATGGCACTATCATTAATATGTTATGACTTTACATGTGTTTCTAGTTACATTTTTTGATAAATTCCTCATTATATATCTAATGGGTTTTACTTTGGGATGTGTTTGGATTTTCCCAAACTATCCAGAACCCTATTATGTTTTTTTGTGTTTTTACTGAAATTTTGTCTAGGTTGAGCTGGAATTTCTAAAATTCTTTTCCAACACATCCTCATTTAAACCCATTAAATTTCATAGAATCCCAAATCATACAGTTAAAAATTAAAATTATTACCTATTATTTAGATAATTTTATGGGTGTGCAGTTGGTGCATATACAAAGAAAAAGATTATTATTTAATTATTACTTTCTCCTCTTAAAACCACCTCCTTTGCATCCAAAATAAAACCATAAAAAATATGATTAAGAGTAGCTTGAGTTACTGTTCACAATGTAATATCGAAATCAATCTTAACTATCCCAAGGAAATATGGTTAAATGGCATAATTTTAAATGTAGCACGAGACAATGCAATATGATAATTGTCCATGTAAACACATTACCTTTTCATTAAATGAAAGGATGATTATATGTTTTTATATATAGGTAAAAATGGGTTTTTCAGTATCCCATAACATTTACATACAAAATGAAAGCAAGAAAAAACAAAAAAACAATTACCATAATTGGCATTGCATGATGGAGCCTACTAAGAAACCCCAGACCCACATAGAACCCACCAAGAAATAGTAAAATATAGAAAAAAAAATCAAGAACATGAGAAACTATAAATTGTTAACTAGATAAATAACTAATCATGTCCCCAAGACTTTTGTCTATGTTCCTTGAAGTGACCATTATGTCCTCCTTTTTCCATCTAGATTCTTCCTCATGTTGCACCTAGTTTTTTTGTAAGGACACTTCATGCTGGCCTCTTAAAGATTATTATAAATGGATAAATCAAGAACATCCATTTTATAAAAGTTCCTGTGTCTTACCCTTTACACTTAGCTCAAGTTTCCTTATATTATTTTATCAAATTATGTTCTTTGAGTTCCTTATCTAGTTTAGGATTGAGCACACTGATCAAATTTTTTAGAACTTCTCCTCCCCTTGTTCCCATGTTATCTCTAGTTGAGATGAATTAACTAATGGCTTTGACATTATTTTTCTAATTTTTATCATGTCCATATAAATTTTTAGTCTCCCCTGAAGAGACTTGGTCTTTTATTTAAGTTCCAACTAACCCTTTTTTATTTTTACCACATGGATCCCTACACTTCCCCTTTAAATTATTTAATATCCTAAAGAGAATTTAAATCAATCACCTTGTCATCTTACCCTATTAATTCTAAGGCCTCATTAATAAGCTTAAATAGGGCCTTAGATTTTAAGTTTGTAGGAAAAGTATATTCTTTATCGTTAAACACAATGAGCTTCCTTTTTACCCTTTTCAAGTCTTCATTTTTCCTTCTCAAATTTTGAGTAAGCATTTTTTAGATATTTAGACTATTTTTTAGATAATTCCTCATATTTGGTAGACTCCTTTTCTAATCCCTCAGGGTCCCCCACGTCTTCAATCTCTACCAACTTTTTAATTAGATGTTTGGATCCCTTAACCAATAACATAATGAGGGCTTGGTGAATAATGAAATCTAAGGTGTCACCCTAGTAAACCTCCAAGTTAGATTATAGATATATCAATAAAAAAATACAAATCAAAGACAAAATTATTTTTAAAATGGTTGAGAAATAGAAAATGGTGAGAATGAACCACTCTTTTTTCCCTCTAAAGATGGGTACCTCATGATTTGTAGATACATATCTAGTCATGGGTATGAGATATTTTCTCATAATAATACCTTTAATTTTCTGCATAAAGAATTTTTATTTAATAAAGCTTTAATGAGATCACCCCTATGGAATGTTTCCTTGTAGGCCTTGATTTGATCTTGTGACATGCCAATGACAACTATACTTTCCTCTAAAAAATCTATTTCAACTCCTCTCATGTATACCACCATGTTATTCTAATATTTATAAAAATTTATAGAGATCTTGGAGTCATCACATGTGACTCATTCCATGTACATAGAGAGCCCACTTTTATTATATTTTTACAAATTATGTTGTTCTTGACATTGTTGCAAGAGATGTGATCAATTTTGGATAGTTTACCATCTATGTTCTTATCCCTAAAAGTGATTTTGGAAATTTAACACAACTTAGCCTTGTTATACTAAATTAACTCAAAAATGAGATTATGATGAATCTTCTCATGTGTGTTAATTACTACCACACACCTCCCAATAGGGCCATATATTTTCCCATACAAACTAATGATGAGACTTATTTGGTAATTTATGTGGTTATTAATAAAACACTCCCACAAATTTAGGATTAAAAGATTCATGATTAAAATGATAGGTGATTCACTTTACATATTGACTATCCTTGACCTATATCTTGTGAATGAGTTAATATTGTGCATTCTATTTATAACACCATGTATTGAGTCAGGTTTCCTCAACTCCTAGGTTGTCCATGGGATCAAGACATCCATTATCATCCTTAATAATAATTTAACAATCAGTTCATGAAAATAATTGAGGGATCCAACATATTTTACTTTGTTAATACTGGCCTAAAAAGGGTCTGACTATCAAAAGAGACATTTGATAATGTTAAATGAATCCACTTATATGACCATGTTTTGTAACTTGAGAATAATAGGTTTCTGAGTTTCCCATAATTCTACTCTTGCTTTCACCACATGGTTGATCTGGGTTCCCAAACCACCCATAAATAAAACCATAAGATGCCCATCTAGTATTTGATAACCTCTCATTCCTATAGTTCCTAGGTTCCCCTTAGCTTCTACATAAAATATTATATTATGCTAATATTTTATGGGTTTTGACCACTTAAGAAGGATCATGTATTTATTTATAATGGGATATACCTGAGAGGTATGGAGATCAAGGTTGCATAGTGAGAGGATATACTGGCCAACCTTGCCAAATACTTCCTTATTTGGTAGGGATAAATCCACCCAATTTTATTTAATATTTCCCTAAATATAAGCTTGATCGATTTGATACTACCACAATTATTTTGAAAATGTGGTTGTTTCTCTCTTTCTAAATTCGCCAAAAAATATGAGGTAGTGTCTACCTCCATAACAATTCATAATTAGAATTTTTTGAGGAGGGTTCCATTAGAAACTAAGACCCCAAACTATGTTGGGATATACCAAATACAAATTAAATGTATTCACAAATAAGTTGAAAATATTGGTCTTAAAACAATAATCCAAGAACAAATGCTTGACTGATTTTTCTTCTTTTTTATGAATACAACATTGATTATGGATGCGCATACATTTTTTATTAAGGTTGTATATTGTTAAGATATTGTTTTGTAAAGCTAGCCAAAATAAGATGTTAACTTTAGTGAGTAATCATTTATCCTATATTTTAATCCATGGGGCTCCATCACCCCTATACTCCACATCAATGATAGAGCCTAATCTAATTGATTATTCATCAACATCCTCTTTATGATAAATCATGATGTCATATTTAGGGTGAATGTATATGTGAATACCCTTAAGTTTTTTATTGAGGTTATCTAGATCCTAGATGGAAATCCCCAAGAAATCAACCCATTGTAGCTCCTTTTAAGCCATTCCAACCTCATAGTAGGTCTAAAAGTCATAAACATTTATGCCAATGGAGGAAATGAAATGACCATTGTTATCCCTATAACGATCCAAAAGTATTAATGGGAGATTAAATAGCCATGGATCAACCCAAAAAATTACTTTTATACCATTTAAAATAATCCATTTACCACCCTTATAAATTAAAATTCTGTATTTAAATAACCCTTTCAAAAATATAGAGCCATGGGATGGGACTTACTCCATCAGAATATTGTGTTCATCTCTCCCTACTATGTATTTATCCCTTATTATTTTTTTATAAATATTTTCTTCATCCATTATGTTCCATGCCTACTTAGTAATAAGAGTCACATTCAATTTTTTTATCCTCCTCAAACCTACATCTGATAGGGATTTTTGTCTTCACACCTTTTCCTAGGAAACTAATGGAATAAATTATACTTTTTATTGCCTTACTATAAGAGCCTTGTTGAATCTACTCTATCATATCCACAATCTTGTAAGTAATGTTAAAAATGGACATCCAATAGAAATTCATATTTTGAAAAGAGATTTTGAATAATTGGTCTTTATTATCTTGAGATAGGATATATCCTTTCCACCTTTCCAAATTAATTTATAATCTATATAATAGAGGGTTCCATCTATCCACTTACAACTTCCTTTTATAAAGAGGTATACCTAGGTAAGAAGATGGAAACTCCTAAATTTGATAGCCAATAATTTTATTAAATTTAATCTACAACATAGCTTGTGTGTGGAAGAAAATAAATATAAATTATAGAGATGTTCACACATTTCCAAGACACCAATTCATATTTGTGGAACACTAATTTTATGGCCTTATGCTCTCTAATCAAGGCCTCTCCCATGACTAGAGTGGCATCAACAATTTATTTATGATATATGGGATCCATATTAGGGGTGAGACAGGAAGATTATTATGATATGATGAAAAATTAAATAATTTTTTAACACTCAAAAATAATTTATTTAATTTAGGAGATATATTTTACAAAGCATTGGTCTTATTTTATAGGAGGCCAACTTTATCTCTTCATCAAATCTCTCCCTTATCCCTATATTCACTCAACAAAGTTATATTATAATGAGTTATTACAAAAAAATCATGTACAAATAATATATAATATATAAAATTTTGATTACTATGATTTAACTTAGAATTCATAACAAAAACTAATAAAATAGTTAAACCATATAATAAAATGGGTTTTTATTTGGTTTAATTATCTCCCAATCTCACATAATATATGTTAAATTAAATAATAGGTCTAATAACATGTATTTTTTTCCTAATGGATTTGGATCACTAATTAAAAACCTCATTATAAATAATAGATGAGAAAACATTACTAGCCATACAATTTTTACCACTAGTAAATGGTAAATTAGGTTTGTGTTGACAACTTTTGCCACCATTGGTCAAGGGTATGAAAAAAACAAATTTTAGGTCATGTTTTTTTTGTTTAGTGGTCTATATAATATTAACATAAGTTAGTATATCTTTTAAATAGTTAAGGTAAAGCGAATCTAACTTGTTTCTTGCAAAGTCTATCAAAAGCTTTGGAAATGTCTTTTCAAGTGAGTCAAGTTAATTGTCTTAAAGGTCATTTTAATAAATTTACCATGATATGGGATAAATTTAAGATTATAATAATTAAATTAAATATTATTTTAATATTCTTACATTTCCTTTTCTTTGTGATTTCTATCAAACATCTTCAAGATGTGTAAACAGTGTAAAAAAGGTATCTTGGCACATTTAGTTGCTTAAGTGCATGCATTTTAGAAGATTTAATTCATGAAGTGAATATTTAAGAAGTTATAAAAAACATAATACATAATTTATAAATCCAAAATCATGATCAATAATATCTCATAGGTCCAAATTTCGGCATATGTTTCTTTTATTCATCTATCAAGCTAGTTGCAAGCTAGTAAGGGGCAATTTTTAAATGTTCAATTCATGAAAGAGAAAAAGATTTGGTTATAATTATATTATGTGAATATGTGTGAAAATAGTAAATCAATTAAATTAAATATTTTCAGGTTAAAATGGTTTAAATTTATGAAACATTGTTAAGAAGAAAACGTGCTCTAAAACCCTTTTAAAACCTCAATAACGTAGTTTTAGGTAATATGATTACATTTTTGAGTTTTTTTGTTGAAAATGAAAATTTGTGTGATATTTTATGGGGAATATATAATATTAATTTAATTTAATAAATAAAAATTTAAATTTAAATAATGGATAAAGGTAAAGGTACATGTACAAGTTGCATGGTTTCAAGCATACAAGGGAGACAATTAGAATAGGCATTTTAAAGAGGTTTAAGTGATTGATTGAATGTATAAAATGGCTGGAATGATTATATATTATATTAAAGGTTATAAATAAAAACAAAATTAGGTATTTATTCCTCATAAAACACATTAAAATGTTAAAACTCAAACTTATGGGCACATAGAAGTGAGAAAATAGAAGCTAGAAAACACTAAAAAGTGCATATTTTGGGTTTTACTAATAAAAACACCTTAAAATTTGACATGGAAGTATATTTTTATGTAATTTTATTTTTAAATTTATTTTAATATCCTTAATATACACTATTATGTATAAAACATAAAAATATAGGTCTACACCATGAAGGAAATCAAGGTTTTTGACTAATTTGCTCATAAATAGAGTGAGAAATGAGTATTTAAGATATTTATATGGGAATATAATGATATTATATGGTTTATAATTAATTTAAATTATTTAAACCAATATTATATAAATAAAACTAGTTTAAAATAGGCTAAGCTCATTGAAAAACATCTCTAAGAACACTACAGGCAATAAGCAGGCACTTTTTTGTGAATTTTTGTTTGAGATTTTGGTGAAGAATTTTGATATTTTAAAAAATTTAAAGGTATTAAATATTTATAAATATAAAATTATAATATTATTATTTTAAATTTACACATATAACTCATTTTAGACCCCCAAATCCAAATCAGGGTTTCTTGAGACCTAAAAATCACAAAAGAGCATTTTTGGAAGTTGTATGTATAGTTTGGATATTAAAATTTTATTTAAAATATATGAAACCATTTTTTTTTATATTAAAATAATATTTATATGAATAATATTTTACAATAATTCAATATCATCAATTTTTAGGTTCTCATTGTGCATTTGGCAAGCTTGTCAAATTGGAGAAGATGAATATATCCAAGAAGGATCAATACAGATAGATGTGATTGTTCATCATACAATGATCTATAATAAATAATATATCATGAATATATCAAAAAATAAAACATGAAACCTATCCCTTATATGCCAAGTTGGAGTAAGAAGAATCTTATTTCCTATCCATAATATCCATTAATGCATTGAAATCATCAACAACCTTGCCAAGTCAATCACATGTGTTTTTTACAATTTGAAGTAAAAGGAGAGATCAAAAGTTTGTATTAAAATAGTATTAAATTGTGTAATTAGTATACAAATACATCAAGAATACCTTTTATCTCCTTATACACCACCTTAGAGATAATTGTGGAAAAATGAAATCAAACATGAAAACGCCTTCAAACAACCTTATTAAGGTGGAGAGATATCATGAAAGAATAGAGGGATAAGTTAATGAATTTATTAAGAACTTATTGAAAATTTTCATGTAGGATATTTATTCATCAAGTATTACATGCAAACGTCTTCCTTATATGCCACCTTGGAGTTATTTGAGGCAGTCATGAAAGAGAAACATGCAAGCAAGTATGTAGGTGCATAGGTGGGTTAAATTACAAGATACAAGGAAGATAGTTGAATAAACTCAAAAAAATATGTCTATTCTCAAGGATGTTTAATTAAATATTCAAAATGTGTTAATGAATATGATAAAGACCTCTTTAAGCATTAAATACCAACAAAGCATGTAAGGAGACCAATTCTTTTCAAGATAAGTCATGAATGAGAACCTATAAATTTTTTGATGCAATAAAAAGGGCCTATCTCTATCTCCTATGCCATTTTACAATTTAAAGAGTTTTAAATCCATCACATAATACACATGGTTTTAGTGGTTGAGTGAGTAAGAGAGAATGTTGACTAGGCATGATTACTCATCCCTAGTTTGGGGTTGTTTTGTCTCCTCTCTCCTAACTTTAGTTTCTATATGTATGTTCATTTTTTAAAAAGAAACTATCATATTATGATTTTTGGTATACATAAAATCTATAAAAATGGTACTACCTTATCTTTGAAACAATAAGAATCTAATTTTTTCTCCATTTTTAGGTTGTCCATGAAATGTATGCCTCATGTTCATTGATGTAACTTAGTGACTGATTGATTTTTATATGTTTATGTCAAAATTTTCACCTTTATGATGAAAATGATAATTATTAAAAGTGATATCAAGTTTCTAATTCAGATTTATACCTAATTTGGATGTGATTCAAATAATGTTCATTCCTTCCATAATAGTGTGAGTGTTTGTCAAGACCTTTATATGAAATAATGATGTAAGAGTCATCATATGAAGATGAAGTGAATGTGTCAAATTTATTTAGATTCTAAAGTGTTTCAATTATAAGAATAATTTAATATAACATTGGTTCCTCACCCAAAATTTTTAGTTTTCATGTTCAATTTTAGCTTGAGTATTGATTTTTTTACCCTTTTCCTAATCAAGAAATCACTAAATTAGAGAGTTTAGAGTGAAATAGGTGAATGTACCCAAGGGAAATAGACATTAATATAGATATTATATCCAATATAAGGCTACCCACACATTTTAGGTTTTTTATTATTTTAATATAAGTGATAACACACACATTCTTATAAGGGTACACTTCTCAATGATAATAGTTTCACTACATATTGACAATAAGATTAACAATTGGTTTAGAATTGGAATATTGACATTAGTTATAGGATAGATGATACGATGTAACCAATAATAGTTTTTTTGTTATTTTTAAAATGGTCTGTTTCATATTTTATGAAATTATATTGACTAAAAACTACATGACCATATGCCTAAACTATGTCAAACACTCTTCGATCAACTTTGGATCTTGATTTTTATTATTGTAAATTTAGAATACGATAATCCCTTTGAATAAATTTTTATCAAAGTATATATAGTGATAAAATATTAAAAATTTATCAAAATAATTCATGATGATAACTTCTAAGTGGATTAAAACTTTAGACACTAAAATATGGTAATAAGTACTATACAATCACAAGCTTGACATGCATTTTCAAT
>JARHVA010003040.1:1017500-1040000 GCA_037957365.1 Torreya grandis | reverse complement strand
TATGGATTAATCTATTGACCATAAAAAAAATACACTAACTAGAAAATACCATGGACAAATGATGTATACAACTATACCATCACTTTTGGAAAAGTATTTATGTAATATATAATTCAAAATAATTTTGGTAATTATCTTCATATCCATTACTCTATTATTTATCAAATAATCATAAGTATAATTCTTTCTAGTGTGATGATGAGTGATTTGTAAATAGGTACCATTCCCATCACTCATCATCTAATAGACTATAAATATGGATTCTAACTAATAATTTGTTAAATTATATAATATATTACAATTTTAACCATATATAATTGTTTCTTAATAATTATTAATCATATTATAATTACATAACAGAATGTCATTTGTTGTATTTATCATACAAGAAAACAAGAAACAAACAATGTTGACCTTAACATCTCAACCATAAAGCTAACCTTATTTAAAACTATATTATTCATAACAATACTTTATCATATTATTTTTTCATAATTAAAAATAATATTTCATATGGTATAATTTACCATTTATAAACTAGATTGATAAACAAGTTCAAACTTTATTTTTATCTCTATCATATCACATACTTACCAATCTTTATGATTGTAATAATACTATAGGTAATCCCTTCCTATAGGTGTAAGATTATGACAATGATAAAATAAATTATTCTTAAATAACATCATAATATCTCTATGATCATAACTACAATGAATATTATAATAGTAGAACCAATCTGTGCAAGTATCGATAATAATACACAAGATGGAATGAAGTTTAGAATTCTAATTATAAAAATTATGGTAAATAATATGGCTAATATGTTACTAATATGAGTGAATAAAACACTAAACATTATACATTTCATCTATTTCATCTTTATCAAATCCTTAAAACCACAACACAAACATAACAAACAAATCATCATAATAACTAAAGATTTGAAGCATCACTAAGAACCATATATTTATTACCCTTAATGATTCAAAATGTTAAGACTAGGATTTTAAGACAATATCATAATATATAGGTATACATGAAAAAAAATCTATAATCTTGTAGGTGAGAGCAATATCTCACCCCTAGGTTTTTAGAGAGCTAAAAAATCTTGTAATCAACTTCATAATAAATCAACTAATCATGATATGAAATAAATATCATAACCCTATCATTTTTAGTTTAAAAAAAATCAAACATACAACTATAGAATTTCAACATAGTCAAGCTTAATATCTTATATACCAATGTTGCCTTATGGTATTAAATAGACTCAAATTTTTGTAAAGGAGTAAACAAAGTTATTGTAACACAGTTACAAACAAGGACATGTTGGTGTTCAAATCCACTAAATACCTTTATACCTAAAATAAAGGTGATGATACAATTCGTAATTCATATATAAATGGTGTTATAGACATAAGGGAGAAAGAAGCTAAAACCATTAGGGATAATTAAGAAACAACCATTATGACCAGATAAGCTATAGTCCTTAGTGATAACTTGAAAATAATCTAAACTATCATCATAAAGTTGTTAGGGTTTAATTTGTTTTATTTACTTAAATTTAATGAAATTTATACTAGTGATATAAAAAATTTATTAAACCATTTAAATCAATAAAATTATAATGACCATTTTGAGTAATTCATTACTTGCCTAGTATTATATCAGGAAACATTTATTTCCATTTTCAAAATGCCTTGAAATCCACGCCCTAAAATACATTATTCTCTCTTTGTTAATTTTTGAGAGTCAGTTTCATTAAACAACCTTCCTAACTTCACTCTACATGTAGGACATTATTCCCTATGTATTCCATGCAAATTGAGCTTTGTGTCCCTTCTCACTAATGATTTAGGGGTTATATAAACATTAAAGGTCAAAAAAAAACCAAAAACTAAATTTAAAATCATGTCAAATAAGCCTCTAATGATACTACTTTTCAAACTCTATTTTATCCATGTTGACTATGGGAAAACTCCTAATCCTTCATTTTTTTAATATTTATTTTTAAGATTATGCCTCTTTTCCTGTTCAAGGGTTCCAAAATATAAATTATGACATTTTCATCTCCACCATATTAGGTGGTAAACTAATATAATTATAAATCTAAGTACCCCCACCAAATGGGGTTTATTGAAAAAGATGGAATATTTTGGGTTCATGACAAATAACAAAGACAATTATGCCTTAAGTCCCTACTAACTAACAAATATGAAATAAAAATAAAGATAACATGTTATACTACTAAAAAATAGACAAAAAATTTACATTAATGTTTATAGTTTCATTCAAGACCATAAACAAGTAGGAATTCTTTTGATATAATATTGAAAACAAATCCATTACACTCAATCAGTTCATAATAACAGCAACCATTATAAGTAATATACCAATAAATAGATATATATCATAAAAAATAAAATATGTATGCACTAAATATCATAATTAAATATAAACTCAAGCAACTACTAATCAATCAATATGATCTATCTCTCTCTCTCTCTCTCTCTCTCTCTCTCTCTCTCTCTCTCTCTCTCTCTCTCTCTCTCTCTCTCTCTCTCTCTATGTGTGTGTGTGTGTGTGTGTGTGTGTGTGTGTGTGTGTGTGTGTGTGTGTTTTCAAATTGCTTTGTCTACTCCTAGCTATCAATATTTAATGTGATCTCCCCTATGATTCTCCCCTTCAGGAATTTACTATGAGGGAATAATAACATCCACATTAGATAGGGAATAATGGTATTTAGTCCATATTACCATATATCAAAATATATGAAAGAAATTAACTCATAAATAATGTGTCAAGTAAAACCATAACATCAAAATCAAAATGTAGAATTAATCAACATGGCATACACTTTATACAAACAAAATATGTTGGAAATATAGATAAATTTAAATCTACAAAAATAAATACTAAATTAATTACAAAATATTTAAATCAATAATATAAAATCACTAGTAATATAATTAATCATTAATTTCATAATACTTTCCATTAGGGGAATGATGGGATGTAACATCTTTACTCTGTTTGAAAATTCATTGTCTTGATGATGTTATTAAATTAAAACATAACAAAAAATATGATTGGTTCATCTTATTTAATCAAATAAATGTGGAAAACATATATGATACTCCTCATAATCTTCTAAAGTGGCACTATCTTCAATAATATTGGTCCCATTAGACTTTGCATTGAGCTACTTCTTTATTTCACAATCTAATCTTCCATGTCATGAGTATTCTAGTAGGTTCTATTATCATCAATCCTAGATATACCACATGTAAAGAGTTATAATAAATAATATGTGAAGAATCAAATACATATTAGAATAAGACACATGAAAAACATTATGAATTTGAGACTGTGTTATTGGTAAAATGAGTCTATAAATAATAGGGGTTTTTACTTATAGAACCTTAAAAGGTCCATCTTATCTATTTATAATTTGAATTATTTTACAAATTTATTAAAACTATTTTGGGGTTTAAATCACATAAAAACCTTATCTATAGTTGAAAATTACATTTTTATTCTTTTTAGATCAATGTAACTTTTTACCCTATCATTGGCTTCAACCAATATTTTACTAATCAAATTTACTTGTTATTCGATTTCAATATTTATTTCATGCCTAAAGTTAAACTTATCTTATAATTTGTCCTAGATGATATGTGTTGTACACTTTATACCATATAAGGCTTCAAATGGTGTCATTTTAGAGCTAAATAGAAGTAATTATTATAGGTAAACTAAACTAATCGAAGATACTCTTCCAACTTGTATTGCTAGTCTGTACAGTACATTCAAAATAAATCATCTAAGGCTTGGTTTAACCTTTTTTTTTTCTAACCTATTTTAATAATAAAGGTTTCAATTAAAATGAGTTGTGTTCCCAAGTTTACATTTATATTTTCACAAAATCTAGAGGCCATACAAGTATCCTCGCCATAAATATTTTGTTTATGAAACTTCACATAATCAAAAAAATACTTTTACAAAACTTCTAAATAAAACTAGTGCATTTTTAAAATTACTTGGTATAAAGTGAATAACATTTTTGATATTTTTAACAACTACTAGAATTATGCCATGTATATATATATATATATATATATATATCTGTGTGTGTGTGTGTGTGTGTGTGTGTGTGTGTGTGTGTGTGTGTGTGTGTGTGAATTGAAAACCTTTGGACAATGTTCATGCTAATTACGAATTAAGATTTCATCTCAATATAGTGAAAAGCGAAGATGGTGGGCGACGAAGAGAGGAGCAGCCCGTCGGCAGGCCCCAGGAGGGACGCGTCTTTGTCGGGGGCAGGAGTAACAGGGTAGGAGCAGTTTTATACTAGTGAGCACTCAAGGCTGATCAAAATAAATGGTTGTTTATTACATAGACCAGACTGACCAGTCCTGGTCATCCCCCTTGAAGTGGTGCAGGAAGATGTCAGTTATTTGGCAGCACATACCCTGATTTGCAAATTCTTGGGAATAAGAATGTCCCTAATGGCCTTGGACGCTTGAATTCGGTGCTCCTGATAAATAGATGGGGATTTTGATGTCATGTTTGTAGGTAATAGTTACTTCTTCATAAATTTCTCTTCTATCTCAGACCAGAATCACGTGTTCGAAGGGGGCCCCTATTTTTATGAGCGTGTGGGTCTTTTCCTTAAACCTTGGCATTCAAGATTCAACTCGATGGAGGAGCTCCTAGCTTATGTACCAGTCTGGGTTCATCTTCCACGACTACCCTTAGAATTCTAGTTGGAGGATATCCTCAGGTAGATAGCTGCCTTGTTGGGTAAACCAACTGCTATTGCTCACCAGTCATTGGAGAAAAAGGTAATTTCATATGCTCGTGTTTGTGTAGATATTGATTTAAATAATCCTCTTCCAGATTCCTTAGAAATTTACATGGGCACCTCATCCTGGATACAATAGATAGACTATGAGTCCATCCCATTTCACTATCATATTTGTCATGTCTACAGACACCTACACTACCAATGTCCTCAAGCTGATAAAAACATTGAGACAGGCCCTGAATCCTCAATGCCAAATACAGTTCTTGCTGGTAAAAGGATGGGGCATGCTACCTTCACTGAAAATGCAAAAACTTAGCCTGATAAAGAGGCTAAAGGGAAAAAACCTATGAATTATGCTAATTTGGCATAGGGACCACTTGAGCAAATGGGTGCTGAAATGGAAGGCTTTACAACTATCAGATGTCGGGGGAAAAGTTGGGGTCTAAAGCATAGAAACATAGATAGGCAGGTTGAAATGGCTTTCAATAGATTCGATGCCTTGGATAATATGGCAATTGAGGACAGAATTCCAATTGAGATCTAGGGGGAGCTGTCAGAGGAAGATCAGCAATTTGCAGCTTCTAATGAGATACAGGACATGATGATATAGATGAATTCAGGAACCTCATTAAGGCTGGAAGTGGAAGCACAGGTGGCTGACTTGGATCTGCAAGAGAAGGAAACTAAATGGGCAGATTTGGTGAAGGAGGTGGATGCGGGTAGGAAAGATAAAGGACCATCCTCTGCACTTGGGTTAACACAGCGACCTTTTAAGAAGGGTTCCTCTTCCATTCCTTCCAAAGCTGGAAGAAGAAAAGACCAAGAGAGACTCAAACTTACAGGTGATTTATTAGTGGAATCAGGGGTTGTTAAAACCCTAGATGAACATTTCCCCCAACCCACCCAATGATTGTTTTATCGTGGAATGTGAGGGGACTGAATAGCCTCCCCAGATAAAAGGCTATTCGTAGATTAGTATAGGAGCACTCTCCAGATATCTTATGTATCTAGGAGACCAAACTGGCTGTTGATTTTATGTTTGCTTGTATGCCAAATATCTGGCTTCTTGGCTAGTGCCAATGCATAGGTGCTTTGGGGAACTCAGGAGGAGTTGCTATGTGCTGGGATTCGAGGAAACTTCTACCAATCCTTTGGTTTTCATCCCTATTAGCTCTCTCTTTGGTGGCCTCCTCCATTGAAATGGAGGAGATAATTTTGGTTACAAATGTTTATGCTCCTACAAATATTGAGGGACAAACTCAGCTTTGGGAACATATCAGCTATGTCCAAAAATGCCACCCGTATTTCCCCTGGATTGTTGCTAGTGATTTTAATGTGGTCCTATGCTTGGAGGAAAAAAGAGGTGGGCTACCTCGGTTAGGCCCCTCCTCAGATTGTCTGTGGCACAATGCAGAAGTTCTACGCCTTTCAGATGTTAAACCTTCAAATGGGATGTTCACATGGAATAATAGAAGAACGGGTAATGCTACCATTTTTGAACAGTTGGATAGATTTTTTGTGTCTTGTTTTTGGTAGTCAAATGCTGTATCTCTTACCTCAAAAATCTTGGATTGGAGAGGGTTTGATCATTGGCCTATCAAGTTGTCCTCTAGATATATTGATGGTCCCAAAAATCCCCCCTTCAAATTCCAATTGATGTGGCTCTGTGACTCATCTCTGCATGACTCCATTCGGCAGTGGTGGAGACAAGGGAACCCAGCTTTTGGAACAGCCATGTATCCTTTCCAGAAAAAGCTTTAGTATGTCAAAAGAAAGCTACAAATTTAGAACCAAAACAATTTTGGTAAATTACATTGCATGAAGAAGCAGGCTCAAGAGTGGCTTGATGAGACTACCAGGCAAATAAGAGATTGTGGCTTCTTGGTGAAGCTCCGTGAGGAGGAAGCTAAGGCTATAATGAACTTAATGAAATGGGAACTTTGGGAGGAAATATATTGGAAGTAGAAGGCCCGCATTGACTAGCTTTAGGTAGGGGATAAAAATACTGCATTTTGTCATAATTCAGTTGAAGGAAGGCAAAACAACAACTTCATCTCCTCTTTGACTACTAAAGAACGGGTGTGCCTTTCCTCTACCCATGATATCTCCAAGGAGGCTATCCGGTTCTTCTCAAAAAATTTTGCAAGGGATCTTCCACCCAAAGAGCTGGATGAAAATTCAATTTTATCATGCATACCTCCTCTGGTGTCTGTGGAGATGAATGATTTCCTCATGAGGCTTATTAGTTTAACGAAGATAGACGAGGTTGTTTTCAGCATGAAAAGAGGAAAAGCCCCTGGCCGGATGGTTTCCCTACTGAATTCTTCCAGGACTTCTGGGATATCATTAATCATGACTTGCTGAACGTGATTCAGGAATCTTTCTCTAACAAAGAGATGTTGAGAGCTTTGAATGCCACATTCCTGGTTCTTATTCTGAAGACAGAATAGGCTCATAGGCTTGATTTATTTAGGCCCATAGCACTCTGCAATGTGATTTATAAAATCATTACCAAGCTCATTGCTCAGAGACTGAAAGGATACCTTCACAGGCTTATTTCTGAGGAGCAAGGGGTTTTTGTGGCTGGAAAATAGATTTTAGATGGTGTTGTGATTACTGCAGAAGCCATCCACTCCATGAGTACTTCACATGAGCGCGCTATGTTCATCAAGCTTGATCTTTCCAAAGCATATGACAGAGTTAGCTGGATATTTCTTCATAGAGTCCTTCTGGAATTTGGCTTCTGCCAGGAGTGGATTGATTGGGTGTTTAGTTGTGTTACCATGCCCTCCTTCTCGGTCTTAATCAATGGGGTGTCTACTGAGCTATTTGGTGCCACGAGAGGCCTTCGCTAGGGAGACCCATTGTCACCATACTTATTTATTATTCTGGCAGAGAGACTTGGGTAGCTTCTTAAATTTTAGGTTTCCTAAAATGCCCTGCATGGGTGCGGATGGGGGAATGGGGTTGCTACTCTTACGCATCTGCAATTTGTAGATGATACCATCCTAGCAGGTAGAGCGCAAATTCAAGAGGCAGAGTCTTTTCGATCTACTCTTGATAGTTACTTGGTGGATTTTGGGTAGAAAATCAATGACCATAAGTCCTCGATTTTCTTCTTTAATACTCCTGTCACTATTCAGAGAAGGATCGCTACCATATTCAGGTTTTAGATTCACACCCTTCCTGTGATCTATCTTGGTATTCCTATTGTTGTGGGGAGGTAGCCTAGGCTATTTTGGAAAAACATTCTTAACAAACTTAGGTAGAAAGTTGGCCACTGGACTCATAGGTGGCTCTCCACAGTGGGTAGAGTGATCCTCCTTCAATCGGTTATTCAAGCGTTGCCCATTTACTGCTGCATGGTTCAGGCAGCCCCTATCTATTTTCTGAAGGAGTTCGATGCTCTGTCTAGACAATTTCTCTCGAGTGGTAACTTACAAAACACTAAATGGAGCCTCATCAATTGGGCCACAGTCTGCCGGCCTAAGAAGCAATGAGGTCTTGGATTGCGGTCTGCTACTCTAGCTAGTCAAGCCCTTGCGGCCAAGCTATACTGGAGGTAGTGTTCTAGCCCCTCTTCTCTTTGGGCCCGTATTCTCTTAGGTAAGTACTTTGTTGGTGTTGACTCTCATGATATTCCTAGGCTCCCTCTCGAAGGGAGAGGTTCGATGGTTTGGAAAACTCTTAAGCTTGGGGCTTAGCTTGTGAAAAATAGCCTCTTCTAGGTTTGCCATAGTGCGAGGGAGGCCCTATTCTAGAGTGACTCATGGGATGGGGTGCCTCCCCTATTATCCTCTCACCTGTATTTATAGTAGCTGTGTGATGCTTTTCAATCAGCTGGATGGTTTACTTTGGCACATTATAAAGAACAATTTGATATGGGGTCAACCTTTGGGTATAAGTGGAAAAGTTCCTCTATTTGGCCGCAGGGGGGCTCGACAGAGGAGAGAAGAGAATTATCTCAGCTTCTTGGCTCCAAAGCATGCAGTGCCCTTCAGGAACGTGATGTTCTTGGTTGGGGGGAGATGCCACTGGGCAGTATATTGTGGCTGCTAGTTATAAGGTCCCAGCTAAACACTTCTATGATGAAGGGCAGTTCCTATGGGGGAAGAATATCTATAACATGGATGCTTGGCCCAAGTGCAATTTTTTCTTATGGTTGCTTACTTATAATAGATGTCTGACCTAGGACAATTTGTGCAAGAGAGGCTTTCAAGGACCTTCTATTTTCTTTCTATGTCATAGCAATGGGGAGACTGTCTCTCATCTTTTTTTTTCAATGTTAGTATGCCATACAAATTTGGCATTTGTGGTGGATGGCCTGGAGGATTCTTTGTTGGCATGTTGGGTCCTTGGATGAATTCTGGAGCCGGCTTGGGTAGGCTCCCTCTAATATTCCTTTGCTTCAAATGGCCTAGTAGATTGGGCCTTCTTTCATATTATGGAACTTATGGATTGAACGTAACAGGAGAGTCTTCAAGAACGCCCAATTGGAAGTGTGCGCTCTATGGAGTCTTATCACCACTATGCTCCTAGAGACTTTGCAAGGGAAGGGAGAGTGGGATGTTGACTTGGACCCAGAGGTGGCTGGGCTTTGCTCATGCCTGGGGCTTGACCTGACCCTAACTTGCGTGCCTAAGGGCAACTGCAGCTTGATGCCTGACAGAAGACAAAGGATGTGGTCGGTGAATAGAGTTGGTCATTGGAGTTCTGCTCCTGATGGGGTAATTAAAATCAATTTGGATGGATCCTCCCGTGGGAACCCAGGCAAGGTTGGAATTGGGGGAGTCGGTTGTGACAGTATGGGTAAAATTCAGTTTATTTTTTCAATTCACAAAGGTCATCACACTAACAACCTCATGGAAGCCATTGCTATCTTGGAGGTGGTCCATTACTGCTATGTTCAAGGGTGGAATAACATCATATGCGAATTGGATTCACAGGTTGTGGTCAATCTACTTAATAGACATGTCCCGGGGAAGATGGACTGGCAAATTCAAGTGGTTATTCAACAAATCTTACAATTAAGCACTTTTTTGCACTCGATTTATTTCAAACACATTCCCCGTGAGTGGAATAAGGTTGCAGACTACCTAGCTAAGTGCGCCTCAGAGAATGGGCCTACGTGGAATATTACTGAGTTACGAATGCTTCCTATGTCCTTATATTAGAAACTGGTCCAACTGGTGGACCAGGATAATGAATTGTAACTGATGTTTTGGCTTTCTTAATAAATTTTTACCCCTCGCTTAGTTAAAAAAAAAAATTTCATGCTAATTACTTGCCACTTACATTCTATAATGTCATGGGTGTATGTTATCTTACATGATGAACATTTTTTGACTTTACCCATTGACACTCAAAAATATTTGGCATAAATTTTATTTAATATTTCCTTTTTCATTACTATAAATATAATGACCCTAATTTTACCATTTGTTTGGTCACCCCTAGATGCCTAAAATAAGGAGCATTGTGAAACTTTTTGAGCAATGTGACTCTTAAATCCTCTAAATATATAATATTCATCCTTATTTTAAATATTAGAAGTTATTTTTTTTTATCAAAATGGAATCCATAATACCTATGATCTTTTAGATTTGACACAAGAGCTTTCTTCACCTACTCATATAATTCCTCTCGTTGAGAGAATTTCAAAACATAATAATGGAAATTTGTTTAGATAGAAGTCATTAGTCCTATATACCTTCTTTGGCTAAATTAATATGATTTTATGTTCTCATTTCCATTTATATAAACTATATCCAATTTATATTCTGATGAAAACTCAAGCCATAATATTTTCCATGAATTTAAATTTGGTTGAGTGAAAACATACTTAAGTCCCAAGTTATCAGTATTAAGATAAAAAGGTTTTCAAAAAAGATAATGTCTCCAAAATTTTAATGCATGCACTATGACATCCAATTCTAAATCATGTGGGCCATAATTTTATTAATAAATATTAAATATATGATATTCAAAAGATATTACGTAGCCTTATTAGATTAATAATCTTCCCAAACCATCCATGGAGGCATCAGTTAGTAAAATAAAGTTGCGATTTAGATCAACAACACACTATACTAGTATGAATGTAAGATTTTTATTTAGGATTTAAAATTTATTCTTCACACTTATAATTCCATTTAAAATTCTAATCATTACACTATAAATAATTTATGAGGTTATCTATCTTTTAATAGATAGATAAAAACCTCATGTAAAACATTTCTAGCCCTATGAAGTTACACACATTGTGAACATTTTCAGGTGTGAGGCATTCCATAATGTATATTATTTTTGACAAATCTATGGAAACGCCTTCAACTAATATGATATGACCCAAATGTCATACTTTATTTTTAAATAAATTACACTTAGAAGGTTTTCTATAGATTTTATGCTTCCTTAAGAATTTCAAAACCAACTCTGAGTGTTTCAATTTTTTTTTCTTCATCATTGGAATATATTAAAATATAATCAAAGAAGATAAGTAAGAAATGATCTAGGTAATCCTTGAACAAATTGTTCATAAGATTCATAAATTTTGTATTGTTTTGTTGACCCAAATGGTAGGGGTGTCAAATCATATTATCCATACCATATCCTAAAATTGGTTTTATGTATATCTTCCTCCTTAATTGTCAATTGATAGTACCCTACTCTAGGATCAATTTTGTAAAATAATTTTGTTCCTCACTTCTTATTGAAAATATCATCAATGTGGGGTAAATGATACATGTTATATATAGTTTACTTATTAAAAAAAAATTAGTCTATGTAAAAATGAAGAGAAATATCCTTATTATTGAAAAATACCATGGGTGTTCCACAAGATGATTGACTTTGGCTAATAATTTTTTTGAATAAAATAACTTGAAGCTACAGTTTCAACTCCATAAGATCACTTTTTGTCATTATATAAGGTTCTCTAGATGGATATTTATATCTTGGGATCATATCAATTGAGAAATAAAATTCCATTTTAGGAGTTCGTCTAGGGAATTATTATAGAAATAAATCTTTAGAATCATATAAAAAAGGTTAATCTTCAATGGTAGGTTCCCTAGGATTTTTCACTTCATACATCTTGACCAAAAATATCTCACAAGATTTTCATTGAGTTTTATTTAGTTGAAATGTTGAGATTTATCGTAATTTTTTTTCTCACCGTGAATTTGATCATGATTCCCCAAATCATCAATACACTCCACTTTATTTTCAAAAAATATATCTCTTCCCTATGCCTCTAAATATAGTTTACCCTTAATATTATTTCATATGATCCTAACGAGGCTACATGCAAGTCCACTATAGCTATGAAATTGGGTAATTCCTTTTTCTCTTCTATAAGGCATTTATCAACCTTGACCTTTAATTGGTTTCCATATTACACAATCCATGAATTTTCCATATGTCCAAACTTTATATAAAGTTTATTAAGAAAGTTTAGAGAAATAAAACATTTAGTAAATATAATATCTATCAAGTTAAAAAAATAATGTCTATATAATGTACTTAACACTTTAATAGGTTAAATTTAGAAATCAACATGATGATTATCAATTATTACATGAATTGTTTATTTAAATGTCCCTTGTTGAGATGATGAAGAAACATTATTAAATTTGTTACCAATTTTCCATTATGGGTTATCCTCCATAAGAAAATCATGATCATGTTGGTACATTATTTTATTATGAGTTATTTCATTTATTTGCATTCCCATATATGGAACCATTTCCTAGCCTTATTGACCTAGAAACATTATTATACATGAGATTATTATTATTGACAATGTTTTTAAAATACTCATTTTTATTCCAATTATAATTTTTGAAAGAGTTATTTGTGCCTTTAAACTTATAATATTTATCTCTAAATTTGACAAGATATTTGGGTTTCTTATCCCATTTAATAGATTTTTAAATGACTTAGTCTATGGAGCTTTTCCAATGTACATCCACCTCATATCTATTTTGTGGTTCCAATTCCATAATGAAATTTTAGATCTATAAACAATCATCTTTTTTATAGTTGGGAATATATTAAAAAATATTTGTGAAATTCTCCCAATAATTAGTTGCCAATAACTCTCCATACTTAAGATTTTTAAATTCTATCAAATTTTTATCAAAATAGAGTTTTGGCACCCAACTTGTCTTGAAAAAATATACAAGTTGATCCCATTTAGTTGTAATGGATTAAAGGAACATATCCATTTTATTTTTAGCCCACCATGTTCCTACTTCACCTACCAGTTTGTATGTTCTCATAGTCATAGAAAATATCCAAATTGGTAGTTTGAGTGTGGCTTGCAACGACCCATCCATAAATCTCCTTTGCATGCTCTTGTGACCCTTATAGGCACCTTTTTGCTCATTTCCAGTCATCAAGAACCTTCTAAATGGTCATTATAACTCAATCAAATAATATTCCCCATGCCAATCCTATTCTCCTAGGTCCTGAGCCTATAGGATAAGAGCACCCCATTTGGACTACAGTGCCCCATAGAGAAGTTTTCCATTTTTAGTGGTCCTATCCATTTACACTTTGGGACCCAATAATGATTTTCATCATGTCTTTATCCTTAATTAGGTTGGCCTAATGTGAATACATCTAAACCATGACCAATTATTCCCTATAAAATACCACTCAAATATCATTTACAAAGGAGGGGTCCAAAATTACAATGCAAGCAGGAATACAAAAAAGGAACTAATAAAAACTTCCCTATTCTTTGCATATAGTCACCCAACATAGTTATAAACCTACTCAAATCCTCCTACTAGTCCCTAACCACATCAAACACTATCAATTTGGTGTTTGCATCTACATCACACTATTGCAAAAAACACATTATGTGTGAGAAATACATATGACATGATCCCTCTTTAGAGTATTAGTATATAGGCAACATGCCCACACAAGGGGTGTATATTGCATTTTCAATACATATTTCACACTAATCCCCCCTCTTTCTCAAGTGACTCAAATGTCATTTTATCAAGCATGATGGATGGTTAGGGTTTGAAGACAAAATCAGCTCCATAGTGAGTTTTATCAACAAACAACACTTGATTTTTCATAAGAACACTCACATAGGCACAATAAAACTACCCAAAAAGTTTTATGTCTTTGTGATAAATTTGGATAATAATGATAGGAATGAACAACATCACCAAACACCAAAGCATCCATTTTTTAGTGTACCTATCCTTTTCCCAATGAAAACTAGTTTTAGGTTTATGAAACCTTCCCAATCTTACATAACCATTTTTAACCTTTGTATCAGTTATCTCAATCTATTTTCTATCTAAGTTATATTTCTTATTATTTGTTGCTACTTTACAGAGATGAAAAAGACAAATAGTTACACAAATTAGGACTATATTTATTTTTAAATTATGTACTAATTTATTAATATATACCCTTAACTAAAATAAGAATAAAAATCCATTATTCCTAAATAATTTAAATCATTTGGTGAACCTAACATACTTTGTTTGTACACAAAAACTCTAGAAACCCTAGGGAAAATTCCTTGCTAGTTTTAGTATTATTCTTCTAATTTTTCTTGCATATATAAATAAGAGTTTCACGTTTAATTTTTAATATTCACCATAATAATTTTAAAAATCATTTCTTTCAAAACCTAGTAGAATACTCTAGGTCCCTATGTTTTTTGAGGTATCACTTTACATGTTAGTGAGCTTCGTATCCTTTTTATGCATTTTCTACTTTTCTATTCTTCAAATCCTAAATTACATTTATTTAATCTTCTCTTTCATTTTCAAATTGTTTTCCTTATGACAGCTAATATCCTTGCATCTCTTCCTTTGATATGAAGTGCAAGAATTAGTGGAAACCATCCTAAATTCACCCATATTCCTACAACCCATCCACATACCATGGATAAAAACCAACTTAGTTTCCTATTATAGATTTTACACATCCATATTACACTAAAATCAATGAGGATAATTCTAATAATGAGTAGTATGAGAATAAAAATGATGATATGCACATCGATGTTCATGCTCTACCTCATTGGTCTATTGATCTACTTCAACATATTATTGATGATGATGTTGTCATCAACAAAGATTTGATTCTACATAGTTTTAGAGAAAGACTTAAGTAATAACCCCAATATCATGCCATTATATTAAAATCTATCATGGAAATTAAAAGGATAAGTAGGTTGAGTCTTCCATTCCTTTAGAAGAATTAGCTGAAAATGACACTATAGGGGAAACTATGTTTCAACAACCCCTATAGCATCTCAACCTTCATATGTAGCACCACCAGTTATGACTAGTACATATTTGCCTCTTGATGTGTCTACCTTTGTGAAAGATATAAAATCTCTTCAATCCAAGGTGATACATCTTGAGCAAGGTTCTTTTACACCAACATAGGATTTGGACTCTTTTTCTCTACATCATACACCATTAGCACACCATATTGCTCTACACCCTTGCTACTAGGTTTTATTCAACCCAATCTCACTCTATATGATGGAAAGGGTAATCCAGAGACATACTTGAGAGATTTTCATATAACATGATTGGACTATGTGCCAAATGACTAGATATTAACCAAGCTATTTATATGCATTTTAAAGGATTATGCTCTATAGTGGTTCTATAGTCTATCAAATTAGTCATTCAAATTATTTAATCCTTTAACTAACATGTTCCTAGCTCATTTCAGCATTAACATATGTGACAAGGTTTTTTATGCCCAAGTTACATAATAGAAACAAAGGAAAAATGAGCATATCATAGATAATGTTCTTAGATATAAGACTATCTTGGTTAAAATGACTATTCCCATAGTCGATCAAGAATTACAAGATATCTTCAAATAGAGTCCTCTACCAACTTTTCTTGAGTCAATAATGTTCAAAATGTTATGTTCCTTCACTGAGCTATGTCATACACTAAAGGAAAGGGAAGTAAAATTACTTTCAATCAAAAAACTCAAGTACACAAGTATATCAGAAACAACAAACAAGAGTAATAGTAAAGTCCCATACAAAGTAAAGGTTAATGATAGAAAAAATCAAAATCAACCTATAATTAATGTGGCTTTATATCAAACTTATAAAGTGATTTTATTAACACCTCCTCAGTGAGCCTTTACCAATCTACTAGCAGTATCTCCAGCTAGAGTATTATAGTAGTTATTAGAATGCAATGTCCTATGTCTCCCTCCTATTCAAGAAGTTGATATGATAAAGCCTCTTCCATGTCAATATGATTAAAATGAATTTTGTGATTTTCATAGGGCACTAGGCCACACAATGAATAGATGCATTAGTTTTTGACACAAGATACATGACTTGATAGATGATAACCTTATTGATCTTGGCACTCTAGTTGAGCCTCCTCAAACAAAACAAACATAGGACAAAGCTCTAAAAATTTTCTTAGATATTTCCCATAACATTATAAATAAGAGACAAGGTGTACATTACGTTTTCACCATGCATATCATGCACACCCTCAAGTAGCTAAATACCAGGCACCTTCAATTGAGTCACATCCTTTGAGTAACATGATTGGTGTGTATAATTCTAGAGTTCTAGCTAGACGTTTGATATCCTTCTTAGAGTAGGAGATAGTTGAGGATGGTTCAGATTAATATGCACTCTTTATCAAAGCCTACATTGATCACCATCCCATTCATAATATTCTCATAAATAATGTATCTAGTGTAAACATGTGTACTATGAAATTAATTTAGCATTTGGGATATTTACAGTAGGATATCAACCTAATGAACACAATTTTAAGTGGATTTAGTAGACACATACAAAATTCATTAGTTGAGATTGTACTTCCTCTACAAGTTTGTCTAGCACATGTGGCCACATCATTTACTAATGTTCCTAGTGTAGGAGTCTTCAATATGTTTCTTGGTCAACCATAGATCTAGAAACTTTGTGTATTACCTTCTATAGTTCATAGATGCATGAAATACATTCATGCTAATCAAGTTGTTATAGTTGGTGGAGTTCCATATGAGTTTTCAATCCCCACTTCAAATCCATCTCCTACTTTATAGTCACCAATTTTATCTCCTCCACCAGTTATATTTCTTCCTCTAGTTGAGATTTAGACATAGTTGAGGCCTCCCTTGCCAACACAGAGATTCATACATTTACATGGAGGCCTTTTTTAGAGTGACCACTACATTAATGTCAATTTTAGGAATCTAGATAGTTTATAGCTAAAGTATTCATACCCAACATAATATCATTGAGGTATCATGCCTCTACACATAAAGCACATTTTTAGAGATATTCGTATACTACTAGATGGTTCTTTAAGAGCCCCATAGTTGCATCCAATTCTTAGAGTTATAGGGGGGACCCAACAGTCAATTTCCACTATAGATATTTTAGAGCACTTAAAACATACACAACTTTTAGAGTCATAGTCTTAGCCCTTCCATCATACTTCATGATCATGCATGATCCCTCTCCTTGATAAAGGACACCATGATAGGGAGTCTCTTACGAGACACATCAGTTACTACCATTTCTTCTCAATATTGCTTATACATAATTTTTCAACTTACTTGTACATAGTTTCTTTTTGCTTACTTCTATATAGCTCAAATCAAAACACCAAAAACAATATAACATGTAAAAATAAAAAAGCATTAAAATAACTTAAAACACACAAAAAAATGCAATTATATGCATTATCCATGATGTACATTTCTACTACCATGCTAGACTTACATTTTGATGTTCTATTATATTATTTTTTTATTTATCTACATTAATATGCTTCACTTAATCTTCTTTGAGTGTGTGTAATGACACCTAGATCCTTCATTAATTCATTCTATCCATTGAGGAGGCATATTGATTTTATATTTGAGACCTGCATCGACATAGCTACCCATCAAGGGCATCTTCTACATGACTACACCATCTAGGTTATGTCATTCCTAGCCAATTACTCTAGTTATCATATTGATTTACATTAGTTACTAGCTTACACAAATTATTCTATCAAAACTCATTAGTATATAGCATTTGTGTATTTCTTAGCATCTACCTAGTCTTGTACTACATGATTTTCATACTTTCACTTCTTGCTTTAATCAGTTAGATGTGGTAGTGTTTATAGCATTTGCATGCCTTCTTTTCTTGCTTTGAGTAGCTATAAGTGATTTTATTTCTTAGTTCCTATTTTGTTACTTGTTTGTACCTTAAGACATTTACCAATATCCTTTACTTGTACTCTCGTATGTTTTGTGGACCTCATACCAATCTTTCTTACTTGTAATTGTATGTGTATATGGGTATTTGAACATGCATTGTATGCTTGCTTTCTTAGTTTGATCATAGATATAAGAGCCCTCTATTGATCAAAATCAGTTTTCAAAACACTCAAAACAACAATCAGAATCAAAACATGTATAATAGAACAAAAAAATAAGGATGAACATAGAATTATCATTAGAAATAATAAAGGATAAGAGCACACCAGTTAGACTATAAAACCCTACAAAAATGTGTTCACGTTTTGGTGCTCCTATCCAAATAACCAAAACCCCATAATTTTAAAAAATAAACAAAAAGATAAGGTTAATTACAATATTATCTATTACAATCTAGTTTAGATTGGGTAGTTTTGGTATAATTTTACTCAAATTATCCATATATAGGGGGTATCATGCATAACATGATGGATCTTACTTCTAGTTTTAGGTTGGGCAATTGGTACAACTTCTAGATAAATGTCCATGTTACATATACTAATGATTGGGGGTAATGTGCACAACACATTTTCCTTCTTTTCTTTCTAGTTCATTATATTACCGAAGTATTCTTAGAGGTTGCATGTCATTTTCCATCTATAGGTGGTTGGCATGATTTTGGAGTGGCTTTCATATAAGCCTAGTTCTCAATTTTGGAGTGGCTTTCATACAAGCCTAATCTTCACCTTTTGGAGTGGCCAATATTGGCCTAGTTCCTAGTACACGTTTTACTAACCATGCCACATTATTAGATTATAGAGCATTCATGGGATTCATTTGACATCTCATATGACACATATTCATACTAGTATAACTTCATAGCTAACACTTAGTAGGCAATGATGAAGCCAAAGGACTAGCTAGCCTTTGTATGATTGAGCCACCTACTCAGAGGGATTGGACACATAGTCCAAAAATAATTTAACACATGCATGATCACATAGATTCACAACATAGTGGGTAATGATGGATCCATATGGCCAACCTATATATTATTGAACCACCCTCGAGGAACTGAGCACTCATCTCTATTCATGATATTAATCTTAGTGCAACACATACCTAACATCACTCAACATCACAACAAGTTGTAGATTGGTTCATGTAACTAGTGAGGTGTATTTGTTCCTTTCTCTTCCTCTCTCTTATACCAAGCCTTTGTACATTCTTAGTTTATACATAATGTGTCTACTAATAATTAATTTACTCCTTGTTTTCTCTTGAATATTTACACTTTACATTGTGCTCTCTCTATGCAAACTTAGAATCACACATCTTCATGCATTTCACCCTTGTAGGTAAGTTCAAGTGCATTTTATATTTTTACATTATCCTAGTATTTCACTTTATTTCATCACTAGAATAAAGTGGGGGAAAATGTAGTCATAATAAATTCCCAAATTGGTAATTTGAGTGTGGTTTGCAATACCCTATCCATAGGTCATTTTTGCATACTCCTACAACCCTTCTAGACACCTTTCTACTCATTTCCACTCATCTAGAACCTTCTGTATGATCATTCCACCTTGCTAGATAGTATTCCCTATGTTAATCCTATTCCACCAGATCCCAAACTTGTAGGATAGGAGTGCCCAATTTGGAATATATCACCCCATAGAAAAGTGTCATTTTTTGGTGGTCCTATCCATTTGTACTTTGATCCCTAATGGTCATTTTCATCAGGTCCTTATCCTTAACTAGGTCAACCTAGCATGAATACATCTAACCCATGACCAATTATTCCCTATAAAATCCCACTCTAAGATAATTTACAAAGGAGGTGACCAAACATATAAATCAAGTAAGAATACAAATAAATTACTAAGGCAAACTTTCCTATTATTTTTATATGGTCACCCAACACAATTATAAACCTGCTTAAATCCTCATAGCAGTCCCTAGCCTCCTTAAACACTATCAATTTGGCATTTACATCCTCATCACACTATTGCACAAAACACAATATGTGGGAGAACTACATATGACTTGATCCCTATTTAGAGTATTGGTATGTAGGTAGCATGCCCACACAAGGGGTGTGGATTTCACATTAAGTACATCTTTCACACTAACTGCCCTCTTTCTCAAGTGACTCAAATGCCATTTTATCAAGCATGATGGAGGGTTAGGGTTTGAAGACAAAATCAGCTCCACAATGAGTTTCATCAGTAATCATAGTTTAGTTTTTGATAGGCATGCTCACATAGGCACAATGTAACTACCCAAAAAGTTTTAGGTCTATGTGATTAGTTTGGACAATAGTGGAAAGAACAGACAATAGTGATCGACACCAAAGCTTTTACTTTTTGGTGTTCCTATCCTTTGGCCCAATGAAAGCTAGATCCATGTTTATGACACCTTTCCAGTCCTTCATAACCATTTTCAACCTCTATATCAAATCTCTTAGTATGTTTTCTAGCTAGGTTATATTTCTTATTATTTATTGTTATTTTTAGATTGGTGAAAAAGACAAATAATTTCACAAATTAGTATTGTATTTATTTATATATTCTTTACTCATTTATTAATCCAGACCCTTAACTAAAATAAGAATAAAAGTCCATTATTACTAAATAGGTTAAATCATTTCCCCTTAATGGCTTTTTAGCTTAAAATAATTTTATATCTTATATTATTTCTCCATTTTTGTGAGCTATGCTTTAGCTCCATTTATCAATATTATTCTAACAAATTTCATAAAATTTACCTTTTTCATGTCACATGTAAGTTATGTTGTAACTTGATCCCTTAAATCTTGGTTCTCTTCAACATCCTCTTATTATTTATTTTCTTCATGCATTATGATTTATTAATTTCTACCCTCCTCAACATTCCATAGACTTATTTTTCCAAAAAAAATAGTATGTTGCATGTCTCATTTAGGGATATAAGGGTTTGATCTAGTTTAATATCTTACTCTGCTACTAATAGGTCATGGTTATGTTTTTCGTCATAGTTGGATGTGTTTCAATCAATGATATCCGTTGAATGAATAATTTATTCATATTTTTAAATAATTAATTATTCATATTAGTACTAGTGGACTCATTAGGTTCTAACATTTAAACCTATGCTCTGATGGCACATATTACAAGTTAACTAGTTTTAAAGAAATGACCACTTTTTTAAAAAAAATCAGTGATTGTAATCATAATTACAAGTTACTATTCATAATTAAAAATAAATATAATAATTTACTAAAATTAGTTTAATAATTTCATTATTCTAACTTAAAACTTCATTCAAACTGATTCTACTAAATTATTGTAAGATCCAGGTATACCTCAACCTCCCAAGGGCTCAAAATGTATAATAACATAATGAGTACTTAATATTACTAAAAACCACAACTACTATGTATGGTAAGATATTACATCAAATACATAATATTACTATCAAATAAATATAAAACTAATGCCTATACATAGACATGAGTAATAATCCAATATTGGTTTTGATCATCTTTAAGGAGGGAGAGTATCATCTAGATGATTTTTCTCTACCCATATACTAATGGTCCCTTGTAGACCATTGCACTGGGAGTGACACTTCCCTTCATGAACGGGAAGATAATGTCAATAGAAATATTAAGAACCATATGATAAAAAGTGTGAAAGTATAATCCATATCACATGAAGATAATCAAATAGACCATAGGTGCACATTTATATATTAAACATAAACAAAATATGCAAATTAGAAATTGTAGTGGATAGATAATGTATAAAAACTAAACATCACTTTAGCCACAAAATTTATATATTTTAGTATTCAAAATAATATCGGTCATTTTCCAAATATGCATCACTTTATAATATATCATATAACCATTATTATAATTCTTTAGTGATTCTTAATGAATGAATTGAAAAAAGATATCGTGCCCATCACACATCATTCGTTGAACTAGAATGATGGATTATAAGAAATAATTAGTTAAATTAGAGAATACATTATGATTTTAACAATGTATAATAATTACTTAATAATTATTAATGATATTTTAAAATCACAAAAAAAATCATATTGGGTTAATGCTCATATAATAAAATAATAAACAAACAATGTTGACCTTAACATCTCAACCACATAGCTAACCTTATTTACAACTCTCTTATTCATAAAAAAGGTTTATATTATTTAAATTTTATAGTTAGAAAAAAATGTCATATGTTAAAATTTACAATTTATAAACCAAATTATTAAATAAATTACAAATTTTGTGTTATCACTATCATACCACATACTTACTAGTCTCTAAGAGTGTAACAATGCTACAAGTAATCTCTTCCTATAGTTTTAATTTTATAATAGTGATAAACTAAATAATTATAATAGGACCAAAATGTATATATCTATATATATATATATACAGATATATATATATATATATCTATATATAT
>JARHVA010003040.1:997500-1005000 GCA_037957365.1 Torreya grandis | reverse complement strand
CTTTAGACTTATTGGATTATGTGTAAGATATTTTTACCTGACATATTATAATTTATCCAATTTATACATATGAATCTGAAATATAAAAGTAATTTTTACACAAAAATAACAATGGTTAAAAAATAGATAAATCTGAATTGCAATATTCATGCACAATACTTTCCTTATCTGATTAAATAAATAAATTATTTGAAACTAAAGTTTAGCCTTAAATAATAATTATTTGTCTTTTAATTTTAAATAATATGAAGGATATATCTATGCTCTTCCCCCTTGAGTTAAACTTACTTGGCAGATTGCCAAGGCTACCAATAAAAGGTTTATAAGAGTTCCTTGAGTCGAACCTTTTATTTGGGTTTTACTCATCTTGAAACTCAAATAAATCTACTTGGATAGTTTCTTGGGATGCCAAAAGTAAAAATTATGAATTTTCATTTTGAGGAGTTTTTTATTTAGGTCCCACTCATCTTCACACTTGAATGAATTTGATTGCTTTATTTATTAAATTCTACTTGTTTTTGATCTGATGGAAAGAACTTATTAATATTTTAATGTTATAATGTATTCATTTATGAATAAATGTATGTAATAAGGAATGATATTTCATGATGAATGTATGATCATATTATTGATTTCATAAGTTATCCTTTTATCAGGCAACTCTAATTTAATTACTTGTAGGTGTGACCATCTTTTATATAACATTGTCTATGCCAATTAAAGGTAGTTGAATAAACTATAAGATGTCATTATTGATTTATATACATTTGATTTTGATTTGAATAATCTACAAAAAAGTGAAAGAACCCTTCACTGTAAGGTGTGGTAACCTAGCCAGTAGCATTCAAAATATTGCACTAAATTGATTTGCCCTTATACTTTTATAATTTCTATTTGAATGATGAAAAATCTACAAGTATGGAATTAATTCATTTATTGATTTTTGTTTAATTATCTATTTATATGTATTAAATATTTATTTAAGTACTTAATTGACCTAACTAAAAATTTAAAAACCTTAAGTATAACCTTCTCAGTTAACACCCTTCTTTAACATAGCCATCATAGACTGGGATTGAACCCATTAAGGAAAATGAGGCATTTACCAAGTGTTAAAGATAGAAATAGTCCTATGAGGTAATAAAGATGCCACTTATGGAACTTTGGAATTATAAGTGTATGCATACACTGATACACTCTGAATCTCATAACCCCTCAAAACAACTAGTTTCCCCATAGTGCCTTTTTTACATACTTACCTCTAGTGAATTACCTTAGTTTCTGCTCCTTTGGTTCCAATCAAGTTAATGAATAATTCATCAAACATATCATTATGTTAGAAAGTGGATCTAAAACATATCCAATGTGTACTTTGATACATAATTTTAAATTTTTTTGAGGTTGTTTCATCTATTATCAAAGAAGTGTTCTACCCTAGGGAACTCTATGATCAAATATTTACAATATTTAAAGTTATCACTTGTGATATTTTAGGATGGCTAGGATATTATAAATTAGAGGAAACACCAATATAAATCCTTTAAATGTCAATATTTCTAGGGGTAGGGGTGAAGGATGTGGAAGAGGTCATCGAGCCTACATTCCCTTTTGTAATCTAGATGAACTATCAATGAATAATGTAAATATTAATACTGAGGTACCTCATACTAAAGTAGTCAGTGACATTCCAAATGATAAGCATGAATAAGTTATTAGAGGTATATTAATAACCCTAACACCTTGTAAGGGAAGATTAATAATCGGGAACAAATATTAAACAATCTTGAAGGGATATCCTAAAAGGAAGTACCCAAGTTGGAAATGGGTTATGTGGAATGACCAATAATCCAAGAATTGCCTTTAACCACCATTGAAATAATAATAAAATATATTAATAATATTTGTGGACCTAAATTTTTAGGTGAAGAATCTAGTGATGCAGTTGATGCTTGGTTGGTGCACTTATAGAAGTACTTCAATTTGCACAATATGCCTTCTAATGCTAAAGCTAGAGTGGCATCCTATCAACTAATAGGACTTATAGAATTATGGTGGAACCACCTTTGTGATATTTAAGGGTTTTATCCTTTAAATATATCTTGGACTATTTTTTAGACTCAATTTTACAAAAGGTATCTAAATTCAAACTATAAGGAGTAAAAATTCACCGATTTTTAGATCCTAAAGCAACATAACATGATTGTGAAAGAATATGAGAATAAATTACTAAACTTGTTGCATAATTTGAAGTGTAATCATGATGAGGAAAAAAAATTACCAAGTTCAAACTTTAACTTAAGGAGATTCAAATGCATGATGTTAACATGACCAATCTAAAAACATTGGTTGTAGCCATAACATCAGCATACTGGGCTAAAGAGAAAGAAAAGTCTCACCAAAAGGAAAGACAATAATTCATGTCTAATAGGTATTAATCTAAGGATAAATGTTTTTTCCCATAAAAAATAATTAAAAAAAAACTATTCTAATCATAAATTTTTAAGAAGCAATCAGAATTACAACAAGTTTTCAAATAAGAACAAGAATTTTAGGTCTTATGGGCCTTCCAAAACTAGTTCTTACAAAAAATAAAAACATAAAAACAACTCATGTGGACCTACCATGGGTGATAATACAATTCTTGTAACATCTTCTAGACTGATTATGTGATAAGAATGTGGTGACAATCACTATAAGAACTATCCTAAGCTGCAATCAGGCCAAATAGAAACCCATAAGGTGTATGCTATAGTTAATAATAATAATGCTAACATGAATTCCAATCCTATTAAAACCCAAGGTACAATTAATGGTTTTATTTCGACTATTTTGATTGATTTTAGTGCAACAAATTATTCTATTTCTCCTTCCACTGCTAAGTAATGTAATATTAAACCAGTCTTGATAAGAGAAGGTTAGGAAGTAGAATTTGGTAATGGTAATAAAGTGCCAATTCTTGAATGATTATAATAAATAGAACTAGATCTTGGTGTTTTTAAGACCAAGTTAAATCTATTTCTTACACCTTTAGGTTCATATGATCTCATCCTTGGGATGGATTGGTTACATAAACATCAAGCCAAACTTTTTTAAATGGACAAAAGAGTTCAATGCACCAATGACCTTGGCCAAATTTTAAAATTACAAGGCATGAAAGGGTCCATGTGACGTAAAATTTCTTTTATCCCTACAATTAAAAAGAGCTTTTAGGAAAGGCTATAAGCTCTATGTAGTCCAACTACAAGAAATTTCTAATGAGAAAGAGATGGAACCTATAGATTTTCCCATATTAATAGAATTTATGATGTCTTTCCTAAAAAGATGCTTGGGTTGGCACCCAAGTGAGAGTTTGATTTTTATATTGACATCATACCTAGATTTGACCCTAAATCTAAGGAACCTTACTATATGAATGTGGGTTATTTATAAGAATTAAAATTTTAGCTGCAAGAACTTTTAGATAGTGCAAGCATATATCTAGTGTGTCTCCTTGGGGTGCTATGATAGTATTTATAAAAAAGGATGGTACTCTAAGGCTTTGTATTGATTAACATATGTTAAACAAGGTAACAATAAACAAAATAGCTATCCTTTGCTGATAATTGATGATTTTTTTACCAAATAAAGGGTTACAGTCTTTTCTAAGATAGACTTGAGTTCTAGTTACCATCAACTACACATCAAGGAAGAGGACATTCATAAAACTACCTTTAGGACCTAATATGTACATTAAAAATTTATGGTTTTACCTTTTGGCTTAACCAATGAACCTAAAACCTTCATGAACATTATGAAGATGATTTTTAGAGTTTATTTGGATAAGTTTGTACCAATTTTTCTTGATGACATTTTAATTTATTCAAAAGGTGAGGCTGAGCATGACCAACACCTTTGTCTAGTCTTGAAAAAACTAATACATCATAATATATATGGAAAATTATCCAACTATGTATTATATGAATCTAAAATTCATTACTTAGAACATATTATTTTTAAAGAATATATTTCTATTGACCCTACCAAGATTAAAGCCATCCAAGATTGGCCTACTCCTTGTAATGTGCATAAAGTGTGAAGCTTCATGGGTTTGGTTGGGTACTAATGTCACTTTGTGGATAATGTTTCAATTGTGGTCTACCCTATCAATTATTTGTAAGATAAAGGAAATAAATTTGAATGGACCCCTCGATGTGAGGAAAATTTTATTAAGTTGAAGGGTTTGCTTACTATAGCTCCTATTTTGATCATACTAGACCCAAATAGTAATTTTGAAGTTTGGATCAATGCTTCAAAAGAAGGCTATAGAGGAATCCTGAATCAACATGGTAAGGTTGTGGCCTATGAGTCATGAAAGTTGAAAGATCATGTAAATAATTATCCTACACATGATATGGAACTTCATGCCATTTTCCATGCACTTAAATAGTGGAAACATTTTCTATTAGCAAAACCCTTTCAAGTTAAATCTAATCATAAATGTTTTGATAGTTTGTTCTCTTAATAAAATTTGAATTTATACCAATGTAGATGGCTAGAATTTTTGAGAAATTTTGACATGAATATTTATTATGTCAAAGGTAAGGAGATTAATGTGGTTGATGCACTTAGAAGACACATGTACCTTTCCACCTTGTCAATACTATAAGAAAATTTTAGAAATGATGTTTTGGAAAAGTAGCTTACTGATGTATTCTACCATGAAGTAAGCACAGATTTGAATGATGAGCTAGTAGCAAAATGATTTTCTAAATTTTCTATTACAATTGATAGCCTAATTAGTCATAAAGGTATAATTTATGTCCCCAAGATGAGTGATTTGAGAAATGATGTACTTAAATAAGTGCATACAAAACCTTACTATGCTCATCTATGTGTGATAAAAATGATGTATGAGTAGAAAAAGCTTTAGTTTTGGCTTGGGATGAAACATGATGTCACTAAATTTATAGAAAAATTACTAGAATGATAGAGGGTTAAAGCTGAGCATTACCATCTAGGAGGGATGATATAACCTCATGACATTCATAAGGATAAGTGGGAGACAGATTCACTTGATTTTATCTTGGGGTTAACAAAATCATGTAGTAGGCATGACACAATTCTGGTGGTGATTGATAAAGCAACTAAAGTAGGCCATTTTATTACTACAAATTTGATAGATGATACATCTATATTAATAGAATGCTTTGTAAAAGAGGTAGTAAGACTCCATGGCATACCAGAAGTGATTATATTAGATTAGGAAAAACTTTTTACTTTAAGTTTTTTGTGAAATTTAAATTTAGAATTTGGTACAAATCTAAATTTTAGTTCATCATATCATCCATAAATATATGGGAAAAATGAATGACTCAACCAAGTTGTTGAAGACATGCTACACATGTATGTAATGGATCAACAAACCAAATGGGAGGATTATCTTCATCTGATTGAGTTTGTATATAATAATTCCTATCATTTAGCTATTAATATATCTCATTTTAAGGCCTTATATAGATGTAAGTGTAAAAAACGTATTGGTTGGGACAACTTAGAAAATGGGAAGTTAATGGGGATAAGTTGTTTCTCTAATATGACAGGTAGATGGAAATAATAAGGTAGAATTTAAAGGTAACCTTTGATAGATAGTGAAGTTATGTAGATCTTAAGAGAACCCTATGTGAACTCATCATAGGGGACAATTTTTTTATATGTTTTATACCACAACAAAGTTCTATTAAATTTGGAAAGGCTTATAGGTTGGCACCATGATTTGTCAAGCCATTCGACATAGTGGAAAAGATCAATCCTACTGCATGCCAATGACACTTCCTCCTTCTATTTCAAGGATTTATGATGTTTTTCATGTTGAATTATTATCTCATGTTTTGGATTAGACTCATTTATATGTCATAGAAGAGGAAAATATCTAGCTAGAACTAGTGAGAATCTTAGACCATCATAACATTAAGCTTTGTAACAGGGACATACAATAGGTTTTGGTGTAATAGGATCCTATTAGTAAAATCACCACTTGGGAAGATGATCATATTTTCAAACAACATTGTACTTGTATTTTTGATTGAGTCTCTAGGATGGATCCTTTCTATGGAGAGAAGGATGTCATGATCCTCCATTTTCATATATATTTTGGTGTTATTACTTTACTATTTTGACACTTGATTGGTTTAGATTGTTACAGTAGTGTGGTTGCATACTTAATCTATGTTTAATTATGTTATGGGATTAATATTACTCTATTATTGATGATTTTATAACCTCTATGTATAATTGGATTACAACATAAGGTATTTATGCCATGTTGGTGACTGCAGGTTGTTTATGAGCTAGGTAGGTTCATGGAGGATGTAATTTCAAAACAATGTTTTTTAGCACATATATATGATAGATAGGTATGATATTGTTTTATTGTCCTTTAGATAATTTTATTTGGTCATCATTTTTCATTATGTGTTTGTTAGCTGTGGCCCTTGTGTATGTATTAACTTTTATACCTTACCAGTTCTGTGATAAGTTGTTTCTTGCCATTTTGGTTCATTATTTTCTATTATCTACTATCAATCAACTCATTTCCCCATACTCTTAACTTCATTATTTATTCTATAGGGTTTATTAATACTGTTTCATATTAGTCCCTACTCGTTCATTAAACCTATCTAATTTAACTAGACCTAACCCTTGGCAACCCTTGTTATCCCCTTGCTACCCTAACCCCCTTAAACCTAGCATTCTTATCTAATGCTTAATTCATTTTTTTAAATAACCATATACCTATGGTTTAAATTAAACATAACGCTATGAACACATTGACATGGGTCGATGGTTTACATGGAAAAAGCATTGAGCCTTATTTAATAATGAAGGTGGTGACATTTACAATGGTAGCAATTTGGTTATGTTGATGTTGATTAATTTTGATAATCCATTATTTTATTAGCTGAGGTTGTTTTCTTGGTGAACCTTCCAGACTTGCCATTAATGATAGGGTTGGTGGGATTTCCTTGGGATATGTCACATTTCTCTCTCATCTATAAAATTAAATGTGAGTTGATGGAGTATGGGGAAATGGATGAAATGGTATGGGGAAGTTGGATGACAAATAAAATGTTGGGAATATGGGGACTTTTGTATCTAAATAGTGAATGGGTTCACCTAATTTTAATGGTGAGATGGGTAGTTGGAAAGAACATGATGATTTTGGATGAATCTTTTAGCTTGTCATTCTAACTAGATTTTTTGCATGGTTTTGAAGTATGTTTGTATTCTAAGTTTCTAGCTATTTGTTATATTAGGTTTTGATAATGATAAAAACTTCAAGGCTACACATGTAGCCAAAAGTCCTCAAAATTTTAGTTGCATGCACAGACCTATTATGATGATATAACAATATGTTTATTGCACATAAACTTGAAATAAACAAAAAAATGTGTGTATATATAATGAAATCCATTTCTTATCATTACGCAGTCATGACATTATGATCTACGGTGGGTCTATGTA